>PVJS01007255.1:0-39357 GCA_004027185.1 Glis glis | reverse complement strand
TGTTGAAGTCTCCCAATATTATTGTATTGGGATCTATGTGTGATTTAATGACACAAAGAGTTTCTTTTATGAAAGTTGTTGCACCTATGTTTGGGGCATAAATGTTGGCTATTGTTATATCCTCTTGCTGCATTGTTCCTTTTACCAGCAAGAAATGACCTTCTTTGTCTCTTCTGATAAGTTTAGGTTTGAAGTCTAATTTGTCTGTTATAATAATTGCTACTCCTGCTTGTAGCAATTTCGAGTTCCATTAGCATGGATTACCTAGCTCCATCCCTTCACCTTTAGTTTGTGGGTATCTTTAATTGTAAGGTGTGTTTCTTGCAGGCAGCATATAGATGGATTTTGATTTTTAATCAATTTTTCCACCTTATGTCTTTTGATTGGGGAGTTGAGGCATTTATATTCAGCATGATTATTGAGAGTTGGGTTTTCATTCCTAACATTTTGAGTTTTAATTTCGATGGCATAGTATTTCTTCTGTGCCTAGTTGTTTGTTTGATGGAAATCACTGTTTCTCTGGTTCTAGTGTTTCCTTATTATTTCTTCTTTGCAAGTAATCTCTTTGAGTATATTCTCTAGTGCTGGTTTGGAAGACATAAAGTCTTTCAGCTTCTGTTTGTCATTGAAGGCTTTTATTTTTGTGTCAAATCTAATAGATATCTTTGCTGGGTAGCTAAATCTTGGCTGGAAGTTGTTTTCTTCCAGAGTTTGGCTTCCAGGCCCTCCTGGCTTTCATGACTTGATTTGGAAGTTCGGTAGTGATTCTTATTGGTTTGCCTCTGAATGTTACTTGGCCTTTTACTCTTGCTGCCTTTAAGATTCTCTTCTTGGCCTGTACATTAGTCAATTTGATTATTATGTGGTGTGGCAAACCTCTTCTCTGATCTTGTCTATTGGTGGTTCTATATGTTTCCTGTACCTGTGTGTCTACCTCTTTTTCTATGTTTGGAAAATTTTCTGATATTACTTCTCTGAATAGATTATTGACTCCTTTGGTTTCAGCTTCTATTCTCTCTTCTATGCCTATTATTCTTATGTTTGCTCTTTTAAGACTGGCTGAGATCTCTTCAATGTCCAATTCATGCTGTTGAAATGTTTTCTGTAATTTATATACTATGCATGCATTTTTGGGGAGGTCACCTTGTAAGAGTGAGATTCTGTTTTCCATGTGGTCTCGTCTATTGTTGATGGTTTGTATTGATGTCTTCATTTCAATTATTGCATCCTTCACTTCCTTCAGAGCTCCTTTTTGATTCCTGTTCAGGGTGTCAGATTCTTTGTTTATTTGATCCTTCCTTTCTTTCAGGCTCTCTCTGAATTCTTTTCAGAAATCCTGTATCATTTCTACTATTAAAGGTCTGTGTTGTCCTTCTGACAATCTTTGCAGTTCTGTGTTGGCGGGTTCTGTGGTTGTGCGATTGTGGGAGCTCATTGTTTCTTTGCTATTCTTCCTTTTCATGGTTTCAGGTTTCTTATGTTTATACCTTTGTTGCTTTTGGTAGCTCTCTGTCTCACTCTGTAGGCTTCCTATGTTTTATCTCTTTCCCTTTATAGTTTCTTATTCTGGAGGCAGATTGTTGCTAGTAGATGAGCCTTAAAGGTGAATAGCCTTTACTGAATGTTTATTTTCCTTGCTCGGTATAATGTCCATTTTCACGCCCAATTCTTGGTCTCCTTCAGTGACTGGGACCCCTGCCTGGTGCCTCTCACTACCTGTGCAGGCAACCAGTGCCACTATTGCCCCTTTCTCTGTTAGTGTGGGTCTCTGTGTTCTCCACTTGGGCTGTCCCTATGTCTCTCTCTGTGTACACCTATGGCACGTGTCACCAGCAGCGGGCCCCGGGATTGTGTCTCTATTTGCCTATAGAAGCGGCAGTTGTCTCTTTGACCTGATTCTGTGCAAACACGGAACTCCACGTTTTCCACAGAGAGGGCTGGGTTGGTCCAATTTTCCCCAAGTACCACAGCTGTATGTCCTGTGGCGATCCCCGGGGACTCTATAAGGGCGCTGTCACCCATGGGCTGCAAGTCTGTCCCACCCAAATGTCACCAGGGATAGGGATTGTCTTCTTATCCACACACCTACCACGTCCCACAGCAGACCCGACTCCCACTTCTGCCGGGGTAATCTGCACAGTCTCAGACCCTGCACCTCCCTGTGGCTGCGCTGGGTGGTCTTCCCCTGGGGTGGCTCTTTGACTCATGGTGTCATTGAATTCTGCTCTTAATCTCCTGGGACAGGGGTGGGCTTAGCCATTGCCGTAAGTTCTGGTCGGTCCTCTGGGCACTGGGGACTCTGTCAAGAGTGGATGGAACTTCTACTAGCTTTTGTCACTGATGCTCTACATTTGCTGGTTTTACAACAGGTCCCTGGCTTCTTTGTTGGTGCTGCCGATGTAGCAATTTGGGTCTGTGTCACACGTGGAGTGAGTTGCTGCTTGCCTTCACTGCTTCTATTCTGCAGTTGCTGGATTCACAACAGGTCACTGGCATGTCTGTTAGTTTTGTGTGGAAGTCACAATGCTGGTGGCCACTGGTAAAGTCCTGCCAATATGGTGACACTGCAGCTGCTGTTGCCACCGCTGTTTTCTCTTTAGGTATTCAGAGCCTAAAAATGAGTCATGTGAAGCTTTCTTTTGGAGAACCTACTGGTTTATAAGCTAAAAATAGTTAACCACAACATCAAAAGTTCACATGTAATTGCACTTTATAACCTACCGGGTGTTTTATCTTTTTGTAATTAAAAAAACTATGATTCAGGCTGGGCATGGTGGTGTATGCCTGTAATCTCAGTACTTGGGAAGCCGAGACAGGAGGATCGCAGGTATGTGGCCAGCCTCAGCTATTTAGCAAGACCCTCAGCAACTTAGTGAGACCCTTTTTCAAAATAAAAAATAAAAATATCTGGGGTTGTAGCTCAAAGGTAGAATGCCCCTGGGTACAATCCCCAGTACCAAAAAAAAGGTACAATACATATAACCTAAAATTTACTATCAACCATTTAAGTGTATAGTTCAGTGATATTAAGTACTTTTACATTGTTGTGCAACCATCAGCATCATCTATCTCCAGACCTCTTTTCATCTTAAAAAGATGAAACTTTGTACCCATGAAGCAATAATCTACCAGGTATTCCCTTGGGCATTATTTCATGTGCTCTTTTCCATCATCTTGAAAGTGTTTGGGAAGGTATCATTAGCTCAATGGACACAGTAGTTAATGGAACAGGTTCTAAAATAGGGCTATCTGGTTTAAACCTCAACAATCAAGGTTGAACTGTTAATAGCAGGGCTTGCTGTACCAGGCTGTGAGTATCACATGAGGTCATTCATAAAGTGTTTAGAGAGTAGCTATAATCAACTTCATTTTGCAGATAAGAAAAGTAAGATGCAGATACTCTGAGCAATTTTCCAGGACCCACAGAATTAATAAATGGTCAGCAGCAACCCAAGTTAGAGTTGATTCAGTGTTCTTCCCTTTATACTGATCAATAATGAATCAAGTCCCAGCTTAGTAACAACTCAGATAGCATGAAATAATCCAGCTTTTAGGCTAGCAGAATGAAGTGATTTCATTTTATCTTTTGACATCAGAGACAGGACCTTGCAGAGTTCCTTGTCGCCCCTGGTATCCCACCAGATGTGTTGACAGCATTGACTTCTAGGCATGCTGGGAACCCGAAGGGCCTGATCTGGTGATGAGAAGTTAGAAGAAGGTGGATGAAGGCCAAGTAGGAGTAAGGTAAATTTAGTCCAGTTGCAGGCAGGCATTGGAGGCCCATGAGGAGCCTCCCCTGGGCCACTGGTACAGGGAATGACTTTAAACTACAGAATAGAATGGTGAAGGAACAAGGCAAAGCAGGGTTAGGGTAGGAAACTTGTTGCAAAATCAGGTGAGGAATAGGATGGTTCCTGGCCTGAGGCATAGGTTTGCAGGAGGGTGTGTGCATGTGGATAGACACCTGGGATAAAACGCAGCTTTCACTCTTCATTCTCCTGCCCCACTCTTTGTACTAGTGTCTCGGGATATAGGAAAAACAGAGGAACCTCTCCTGCTCAAGGAGAGGCTGGGCAGACAGGGTAGAAAGATGATCTGGTCATCCTATAGTTTAGGGGTTGGTGAGAGTGTGAAAGAAGGGCTTCTACTGACAGCCTCATGAAGTGCTATGGTCTTTGACTCAAGGCATATGAGCTGTACCAATTATTTCCAAGTTCTACTGGTTTAGGGATTTTTTTTGTGATACTGGGAATGGAACCCAGGATCATTCTACCTCTGAACTATACCCCCAGCCCTATTTTTAGTTTTTGTTTTGAAACTGGTCTTGCTAGGTTGCTGAGAGTCTTGCTAAGTTGCTGAGACTGTCCTCAAACCTATGTTCCTTCTATCTCAGCCTTCCAAGTACTAGGATTACAGGAGTGTGCCACCAAGCCCAGCTTGGTTTAGGGATTTAAAACTGTTGGTCAGTGATTCTAAGAATGAAGTTGGGCAATCTTCTTCTTTTCTTTTTTCTCCTCCTCCTCCTCCTCCTCCTCCTCCTCCTCCTCTTCCTCCTCCTTGTTTCTTCTTCTTCTTCTTGGTGGTGCTGGGAATTGAGCTACAACCCCATCCCTTTTGATATTTTTGTCTTGAAACAGAGTCTTGCTAGGTTGCTGATAGTTTTACTATGTTGCTGAGACTGGCCTCAAACCTGCGATCCTCCTGTCTCAGTCTCCCAAGGACTGGGATTACAGGTGTGTGACACCACACCCAGGTGGAGGCAGTCTTTACATAAGACTCAGAGCTGGGATTGGGCTAGGATAGGAGGAGATGATACAGGTAAGACCTGCAAGGTGAGCTATATGCTTCCTATCCCATCTCCTATTTCCCCCTGCCCCAGAGACCATCTTTATCAACTACCACTTTCTTTTCTATACTATTAATTTCTGTTTTTCCACTGGCACATGCTTTTTGCATATAAGCATGTTCAATATTTTCATATAATTAAGCTGGGTGTGGTGGCACATGGCTGTAATCACAGTACTTAACACACTGAGACAGGAGGATTGCAGGTTCAAGGTCAGCCTCAGCAACTTAGCAAGACCTCAGCAATGTAATAAGACCTTGTTTAAAATAAAAATAAAATATATATAAAAAGGGCTGGGTGGGGCGGTTATAGCTTAGAGATAGCATGCCCTTGGATTAAATCCTTAGCACCACCCAAAAAAACCCCTCATAATTAAAAACAAACAAAATCAGCCAAACATCCCCTCATCCTCAGCCCCCTCTCTCTAGTTACTGTTCTTGATTCTTGCCTCCCTTCACGGTCACACTTCTCGAAAGCATTGTCTCCATTTCTAATCGCACTTCCTCATCTCTTCTCTCACCTTAGTCCACTGCAGTGTGACTTCTTTCTCTCCCCTTCCACTGAAACTGCCATTGCAAAAGCTACACGACTTTCTACAACCCCAAATTGCATGGCCATTTTCTCTCATTTTGAGTATAGTGACTAGGTTTATGTTTTTCACTGTTCTGTCCTCATTATCCAGTAGCACATGGCTGGCATTTGGTAGGTGCCCAATATGTATGTATTTAACCGAATTGACCTCTTAATGACAACTATGACTTTACTGCAGAGGGGGAGCAGACCATGCCACCCCAAAGTATGCCCCTCTGACATAGGGATCATTTTGAGCTGAGGAAAACTGAGAATCAACAGATACTGAAAAATCCTTTCCAGAGCTGCCCTTACGGGACTGGAAAGCAGACACTTCTGAGAGTGAGAATTGCCATAAGTACCCCCTCCTGGGAAAATTTTGCGGCGATGAAGAGGATGGAAAGGTGGCACTGAGATGGGCCAGTGCCAACAAATAAGGGTTGTACCCCTTATTTCCCAGTAGTTTCCCCTATGTATTCACCTTCCCACAGGCCGCAGCCCTGAGAGGCCTGGAGACTTTCTTCCTTTGTCTTGTTATGTCTCCACAGTTTATCATTAAAAAATGGCATATAAACTCTTAGACCTATTTGCTTCTTAGATTTTCACTTATTTTTTAGAAAACCCCTGTATCATGTAAAAACCACACATCAAATAAAATTTGTATGTTCTTTTATTCCCCCTGTAACTAACTAAACTAACAAAACTGTCTTTTGTTAGTTTAATTTGTAGGGTACCAGGCATCAACTTAACACAGTAGAGTTAAACTTTTTTCTCTCCCCTATAACACTCTCTCCTTTCTATTCTTTCTCAGGCTTCATGAGTTTGTTCCCTCAAGGTCAGTAGGCCCTTGGGGTCTGTCCTTTGGCCCCTTCTTTCCCCTCTCTATAAACTTTCTCTGGGTGAGAGATCTAATCTGAACCCAAGGCTTTTAACTATCTTCTCTGTGCCCACTGAATGCCTTAATGAACCTCAAACTCAACACTCTCTGAGAGAGCACCATCTTCTCTCTCAGGGCATCCCCCTGTACCCTAGATCAGCGGTGCACCTGGTCCAAGCTGGAAACCTGCAGCCATGTTTCTTTCCTTCTTCCTTATCTCTCACATTCAGCAAGTCGTGAAATCCTATCAGTTATGCCTCCTGTCAGCACCTCTCAGATCCTTGTCTTTTTCTATAACACCACTGCCACCATCAAAGTTCAGGGCACCAGCATCCCCCTGTCTCCTCCATTACTGCCCTGGCCTGCTAGCTGTTTCTCTTTGACTTCTGGCCTTCCTCAGCCTCTTTGCCTCTTCTCCATCCTCCTTGGCATGAATCACTCATCCCTCAAGTCCCACTCAATGTCACTTACCTTGGGAAGATTCCTGACTAAGTCTTCCCCACCCTTGAGCCCCAGGATATGTTCAGTGCTTCCACTAAATATGTTCCAAGCACTTAACTCATTTAATGATAATTGCTAATTTATTGCTCAATTGCCAAATTCATCCACTGGGTTGTAAACACTGCTTTGCATTGCACTGCACCTATTTCTAGCATCTAGCATAGAGCCGGGAGCACACAGCACAGAGCATGCTAAAAAAAAATCATCTGTTGCATAGGTCGGTGAAGACTCTCTAAAAGAATCACTGTTCTTCTCTCCAAAGAAACCCCATTTTGTAGTTTATCTAAAAATAAACAAGATCAGTGGTTTAGCAAATAAATCTATGGTGAGTGTGTAAACCTCCCACTAAAGGTTCATGTGGTTGATGAACCTCAACTATGTAAGTGAAACCTTATTTTCCAAATATAAATATGCAGCTTGAATGGCAGCGTGATAACTTTCAGTGCCCATGGCAACAGGCAGCCGCAACAAACAAAATTAACAAAAAAACCCCACAAAGGTAACAAAACCCTGTCTATCCATCCAAGTTTTTTTTTGTTTAACTTTGCGGTCTTAATAGTTCAATAATTCAATTGCAAATTTGTTAAGATTCATTGCTTTCCAAGTCCATCACATGCTCAGGCTTATTTGCTTGCCTCTTTCTGCTGGGAAACTATTTTTCTGTAGAGTGGCCCAGAAAACGTTTTTCCCCCATGTTAATTATACAAAGATTAAGAAAGGTAAAATAAGGGTTATGTAACAGAGGGTTTGTTTTGCTCCTGGGATTACTCAGTAGTGAACGTGCATACTTCACACTAGGAATGCTTACAGTGATGTTATTTTATGAATGATATATTTTCTTGTAGTCTCCCTGTAAATAAGGTACTAATTGCTATCTTCCTCTTCCCATCAATTAAATAGCTTTGTTTGAACTCTCTTTACCTGTAATGAGATTTTAGATTATCTATTATGTATAAAGCACTGTGAGAATTGTTAAAGCAGTTAGATGTGTTCTAAGTCCTCAGTCTCTTTGGGAAATGTGACCCAAACTCTTCATGAAACACATAGAATAGGGTGTGAGAAGAAATTGTTATCAAAGCTTGGCAAGCCAGGGTTCCTTCCCACTAATCATCAACCAGTGTTTTTGGACTTAATATACTTTACTTGGATTGAACTTGAACTTAAATACTTCAATTCTGAGGGTGAGTCTTTTTTTTAAACAAACCAAAATGCTGGGCCATCGCTTTCTAGACTCACAGTCCCTAGAACTAAGGTTGTACAAATATTTTTACAGTATTACAGTATGTACATAAATCTATTTAAAGGAATAACTTCATTCCTTTCTCCCTCTCTTATTTCTTTCCTTTTATAAGAAAATCAATATTTTCCTTTTTTAAAACTAAAAGTAATGAGTTCAGAGTTTTAAGTCAATTAATGCTAAGAGGCTTATAGCAAAAAACAATATTCTCTTAATTCCTCGCCTCAAATTGCCTCCCATTTTTCTGGATGCTTTGCCTCCCTCACATAACTATTTTCAAAATCTTCAGCTATCTAAACTGATATTTACTTCTAATATCAAAATACTCTGCATATTCTGCTATTGCTTGATTCACCATTTTAAACATTATTTTGTCCCTCTTATGGCTCCTTCTCTTACTTTGTTCTTTTTGGTTAAACCCATATTCAGTGATTTATTATAACTTTGATGTAGCTATAAATGTATACAGTTTGTGGGTATATATTATATAGTTTATACTATGTATATAAATATGTATATGTGTGTACTATAAGGTATATAATTTATACTATATATTTATACTATTTAGTCATATATATATAGTTTATACTATACATACATTACACTGCAGTTTAAACATGCTAAAACATAGCATGCATGAATATATACTAAATAATATATGATATATAGTTTGTGTTATATTTACATTTCTTACACAATTTCCAAGTTTCCTTGGAGTTAATAATGGTTTTATTTTCATTGTTTAATGTTGAAATTATTTAAAAGTACAAATTTCTCTGTAAAGTGGCTCTCATTATAGCTTTCCACATGATATAATCTGTAAAAGAATCTGCAAGTTCCGTTTTATACTTTTCCTGGAGGAACCCACCCCGTTACCTTTTGATCTCCTTTTAGGTAGGTTTGCTTGCTTTGGGGACCTGCCACACATCTGCTCACTAGATCTTCACTTGCAACCATCACATAAATTTTTTTCTCAAAAAATTTCCTCTTTACTGTGCTGAATCTTCCTCTTTCTTAGTTTACTCCATCATTTTAGTAGAGTGCATTCCTCAGTAGCTTCCAGAGAAAGCCTGCCTAGGAATTTGCATGAGACTTTGTAAGTCTGAAAGACTTCATTTTACCCTGCCTTTGAAATTATTTTTCTTCAGAAGTTGTCTTTAAAGCTTTTCTTCAGCTATCTGGCAAACTTTGGCTATTCATTTGTCTTTAAACGTGAGGCATTACAATAGCTTAGCATTTCTTGTTTTGCTTTGGTTGGGGCCGAGGCAATGAGGCTGTGGAGATGTTGGAGATGGGACATGAGAAGCTGTTTCCGAGCAGCCAACTATTGGGCTTTTTAAGTCTGTTTTCAGTTTGATTTATTTGCATCTCTGAGAGGTAAAAATTTCTACTTGAACATTTCTGTAAGTTTAAATTTGTTTCTTTTCTAAATCTCTTAAAAAGCACACTAATTTGAGCAAATGTATGATTTTTATTTTTTATTTGTATTGTGTGTTTTTATTTTTTGTGGTACTGGAGATTGAACCTAGGAGTACTCTACCATTGAGTAACATCTACAGTCATTTTTATTTTTTTATTTAGACACGGGGTCTTGCTAAATTGCTGAAGCTGGCCTGAAACTTGCAATCCTCCTTTCTTAGCTTCCCAACTGGAATTATAGGTGTGCACCACCATACTCGGCTAAACGTATAGTTTTAAAACGTGACTGATATCGTTTAGATGCACTATTATTGCTGTCATTTATTCCTTTTCTCTTTAAAATTATTCTATTTGATTCCCTGATAGTTATGATTTTGATTTTATTTCAATTTCTTCTTGCATTTTTGTCAACATTTCTTTCATGCACTCTCTTGCTATATGTTTTCAGATAATACATTCAGTATGACTAAATTTCATTGTTAATCTATATCATCCACTATATATTAATTTCTATTAATAATATGAGCTAAGAAATCACCTCTATTGGCTACTAGGTAATAGCCTGTGTTTCTTTTTCAGACATACAGACATGACTGGCTATTTTTAGTTGAAGGGTTTTTAACCTGGCTTACTAAGTATTTGGAATTGTATTCCAAATGTTTCTGTCTATGCTATATGAATTTCCCCATTCTGATTCAAAGATCCCCAACTTAATTTCCAAGTGGTTAAGAACCACTGTTACTATTTCTTGGATGTAAGCATTCCTCTTGCCAACAACAATAAGAAATAAAGCAACAAAAAGTGAAAAATTTTAATACTTTTATTGGTGCATTATAGTCTCACATCATAATTTAGTTCACAGTGATAACGAAATACGCACATTCTTTTAATCTAGCTAGTGTTCTTGGGAGTTAAGTCTGTTGTTATTTCTTTTATTTATATGGTTTTTGTGAACTAACTTCCTTCCTTCCTTCCTTCCTTCTCTCCTTCCCTCCCTCCCTCCCTCCCTCCCTCACTCCCTCTATCTCTCCTTCCCTCCTTTTTTCCCCCTTCTTTCTATATTGATCATTAAAATTGGTTTAATGAACCAATTTGAAGGAGAGGAAAAATACATGGGCCAGATAAATTTCTATATTTATTTATATATTTAAAGATTTAAAATTTTATATATGTACATATGTATATGTAAATATATATGTATACACAGATACATACAAGTTTAGTGTATATACATACATATATACATTATATGTGTTTATATACATATACATATGCATATATACTTTTTCACATATAGTGAAATGCAAGGTCTTAAATTAACTATTGCTGAGTTTTGACAAATTTATGCACCTGTGTCATGGTTAATATCTCAGTTAAGAAATATAATATTTATATGACCTTAGGACCAGCCATCAGTTTAAAAGCTTTTAAAAACAAAGTTAGAAGATAATTTTAACCAAATGTATTCAAATAAATCAGTCTTCTTTTTAAAAAGCATTAACAGAGATATATAGAATTTTTTTAAATTAATAAATTTTACAATTAAGTAAACTTTTAAATAACTTACAGAAGAGATAAGATACTAGGTTTTGTTTAGACATATTTTTCTCTTCACATCTAGAGTTTCCATAAAAGATTACCAAACTTATTAATTGACTTTGTATTGACAACATTCTATTATTACTACATCCATTTCTTCTCAAGTATCTGTTACCTTTTTTGCACCCCTTAGTTAGTTTATTTATTTATTTATTTATTTATTTATTTACTGTTTGGACATTATCATTGTTGTTATGGGACTTTGTTGACATTCATTTTTAGGTCTGTAATGATTTGGGATTTTTCTTTTCCTCACTTCAAAGAGTAAAGTTAACTTGGGTAGGTACCACACATGGAGTTAGAATTCCATTTTCTCAGAAGTTCAAGAGAAACAATTTTTTCTCCTTACTGTGTGTACTTTATCTTCTGTAGTTATCTTAACTGGCCTTTGAGGTAAGATTATTGTACTCATTCTATGGAGGAGTTAACAGAATCAGTCACATATCTAGGACCAATGAAGCTGGGATTTAACTCAGATATTTTTAGACTCCCCAACCTTTGCTTTTCTTTCTTTTCTTTTCTTTTTTTTTGCGGTACCGGGGATTGAACGCAGGGGTGTTCTACCTATGCGCTACGCCCCTGGCCCTATTTTTTATACTTTATTTTGAAACCAGGTCTCACGAAGTTGCGGAGGGCCTCACTAAGGAGAGAGAGAGAGAAAGAGAGAGAGAGAGAGAGAGAGAGAGACAGGGAGAGAGAGCGCCGAGAGAGCGCGAGAGAGCTGAGGCTGGCCACGAACCCTGATCCTCCGGTCTCTGCCTCCCAAAGTACTGGGATTACAAGCGTGCGCCACCACGCCCGGCTGACCTTTGCTTTTCTGATTCCAGTATTTCTGCTGAGCTTTGTCTGGGGTTTTACACAGGGCTCTTCTTATTTTCAAACTCATTCATACTACCACCCTTTTAAATGTCTTCCTTAAAACCTCTTAGAACATGAAGGCAAATTTTATTATCACTTAACTAAAATAAAATATATTTTTGAGTGCCTATGGAGTTAGGTTTGGAGAATATAGAGTCCTAAGCTAATCTAGTCTTCACATTCAAGCATACATACATAAAAATATTAATTATTTTCTAAATTAGTACTGACTCTTGGGAAATTTATAGTATCTTATCCTTTATATAATAAACATTTAACAAATACAAAATTTTTAAATTTTTTTGGGGGGGAGAGTTGTCATTTTTTGAAAAATATTTCTGAGTAAAACTGACTTTTCATACAGACTTATATGTTTTTTTTTCAGTTCAAAAAATTAAGAACAAGGTTTTTTTCAAATTTCTATTGATGCTGGTTTTCTTCAGAATATCATTTTCCTGGTAGGTTAGATTTTATGGTTGTATTTTCAAGTATGTTTATTTCTGATCATTGTTTCTATAGTTTGTCCAAGCTCTGCATTGTCTTATATTGGCATCACTAATTTCTTTGCTGGATCCTTCCAAATCTCATGTCTTAAGATTCTTTATATTTTAGGAAAAGTTTCTCTAGTTTGATGAATGATGCTCAACTGGGGTCAGTTCTGGCTCTCCAGGGCACATTTGGCACTGGCTGTAGACAGTTTTGATTGTCATAACTGGTGGGAGTAGGAGTGTGTGTGTATGGGGGCTCCTATCAGCATGTAATGGGGAGAGGCCCAGATGCTGGAGAATCCCTACAACGCACAGGACAGCTCTTTCAGTCCCTCCCTGCCTCACAACTGGGACTTATTTGGTCTAGAATGTCAGTAGGACTAAGACTGAGGAGTCCTGATGATTTAAAATGTTTAGGGTGGTCACTTTCTTCAGGTGAATACTGTTTCTGACAAATTGTGCATGTTATGCAGATTCCTATTGGAGATTTATTTTGTGGCCTCTTGTTTTGTTTCCCTGAGAGACTCTCCAAAATTCTGACACCTTTTTTTTATGGAAAACAAAATACAGTAGCCCCCTTTTATAGTTGCAGATGTTTATGTTGGCACTTAAAACAAGGCTCTCATTTGAAGTTATTTCAGAGTACATTATTTGTAAATCTTAACTATCACTTTTTTCTTCCATTTACTCAAGGGATTTCATAAATCAGTCAATAAAGGCGATCACATTTACAGAGCTAGCATAATAGGACTTCATTTACAGTGGAATCTTTTTATTGAAAAAAGTGTTATTGAGTGAAAAATATGTTCTTAGCAAAGTCTTTTTTTAAGATTTGACCATTTAAAAGGGATTCTCAGCATGAACACATCACAATATATGCTCAAAAAGTGATTTAGCATGTGTGCTGGAAACTCTCAGGTTGAGAAACTGAATAACTAGATCAATTTTTCATTACCTGTGGTTGAACTTCAAGTACTAATAAACACTATAGTATGAAAACATAAGGCAATTTTGGGCCTGGGGCTTGGTTTACAGTCTTGGTGAAAAGAAGTTTGTTATTTTTTTTTCCTTCTTGTGCCTAGGGTTTGACCCAAGATACAAAAGCAAGTAGGAGAGTTACTGTTTGCTCTGAAGTTTTTAACACAGAAAAGGGAGGATTTGTGTTCACTCTGTACTTGCTGATTAGTGTATCTTAACCTCAAGCAGGCAGACGGCTTCCAGACTTCGTGAAGAGAAGTGGAGGTGCTGTCACCTTCCCATGGTTTCCTGTGCACATGGCTGTTAGAGCACAGGAGCAGATTTTATAATGATTTAAATAAAATATTTATTGACTACATATTGTGCTGGAGGTCGGGAATACAGAGCATTCTAGGAAGTAGACTGCATTTAAGGGATGCAAACATTAAAATATAAACAGCTTTCCAAATTAGTACCCGCTAACTGCAAGGAGGATGGTAGCAGCAATTCCTGCTACTGTAGCTCCCTCCCTTCTCCTGCATCCAGGCCTGCCCCCAGCCAGCTGAGGGCAAAGCGTGCTCTCTTAGGGATTTGCTTGGTATGGCCCTCTTGCTTCTTGCCTGCAGAGCTCAGGCAACCATGGCTCTTGGATATTCATATTGACACGGGGATTTAGTGTCTGTGGCTAGGCCTCCTTGGCTCAGTGGCTGACTCAGAGCACTTTTTTTGGATTACTAAACTTAGTGCCCTGTTTTCCCTCTCTGAAGCCTGTCTGGATTTTGTTCCTTAAATGTTTTTGGAGATCTTCCACCAGACTCTGCACTCCCACCAGCACTGAGCAGCGAACACCTCCTGTCTCTCTGGTTCTTCTACCCTGGTCACTCTTTCTCTGCCAGGGAAGATGCAGACTTCAAGGAGGTGGGACTCCAACTGAACTTTGTGTCAAACAGGGCTCTGAAAGGATTAACATGACAGTGGTATGCACATGGGAGTGAAGGTAGGGAAACTTTATGAATGTTTTATAATAGCCCAGGATCAGGGGATAATGATCCCAGTTGGGGCAAGGAGAAAAGAAGGGATTGAAGCTAGAAATGTTACTTAGAAAAAAATAGCTAGACTGGGCAGAACGATAAAAGAATGATGCTTGGAATTCTTAGAAATGCTTGAAAGAGAAAAGTGCCACCTGGAGAAAGCATGAGAGATTTCTGAGGAATCACCTCCTAAGAGGTAAACCAACTATTACAATGCGCCTAGGATTGAGAAGGTTTCTGGGATGTGGGACCTTTGTTTTCAAATCGGCAAACCAGGATGAGGTGTTTACTCTGCCCCAGCCAGTGCCAACATCATGTAGTATGTGTTGAATAAAAGCTTTTCTCTTCTGTTTTTATTTTAACATAAGTCAGCTTGTTCTGGATTATCAGGGCAGGCATTGGGATTTTAGTCCAAGGGGTTGAGAAGTTATAACTAGAGGAGAGACGGCCACATACAAGAGTGTCAGATGCTTGGATAAGAATTGCCAACCTTTGTGCTTCCATTTTGATGAGAGGCAAATTTAAAAAATAAAATGGTAAAATAATCTCAAATTTCAATGTTTGATCCTCCTTCCACTGAACAACAACAACAACAAATCCAGAGTTGAATTTGCATAGATTAAAATGTTTTGCTCTTTCTTCAATAATTTCTTTCCTTTTGGAGGATGGTTTTATGGAAATGGTTCATAGCAGGAATCAGAGGGATGAAGAGAAGAGGAGAATAAGAAGGAAAGAGAAGAAATCTGAGAGTGAACAGATTGATTGCTGACCATCAAACTTGACTTTGCAATACCCAAAGACAAATCTCTGGTAATCTCTCTCAGAATACAGCTCAGGAGCTGGAATGAAGTCCTGAATTCCTCTATGTAACCAAGAATAGATGCTGTACATTCATGTACTGATGCATATGCATTTAGATCTGAAGGCACAGCCTCAGAATACCGTCTAGAACTGATTTGTTCTTAATATAGGTGTTACAACAAACTTTTTACTTTTTTGGTGGGAGGGAGTAAGTTTCAGCCATCTGCAAAGTAGAGGCAGTAAATCCAAAGTTTGCTTCGGGAGACTGACCTGACAGGTCAGCATCAGTGCAAAGTGACCATTGATAATGTGATAATATGGAAGGAGACAAAAATGAAAACTATAAAAATTGCCAAAGTAATGGAGAAAGCCTAGTGTCCTGGGGCTGTTCAATATAAGGGTGAGTCACAGGATGATTTTGTTATTGTTTTATACCCTTATGTAATAATTGATAGTTTAAAGATGACCCTAAATCATCCAGAAGAGTCAAATAAGTTGAGCAATACCTTGTTGGAGATCCAGGGGAACTATTTAACATACAAGAAAGGATTTCCATTAAACTTTTACATTAAAAAGTCTTCAGTTACCTGAAAAATTGACTTCCATGGAATATTTTTTTCCTTGAATTATCAATAAGAAAATGCTGTGTATTTAAACAAAACAAAATGGAGGAACCCATGTGAAATTGAGGACTGTATGTGAGTATACTAGGGACCCCACATTTCTGAGAAAATTGACTTGCAACCTCTCTATTCAGCTGAGGCTGCACCATTGCCGTCAACTGCAGGACACAGTGGATCTTGCAGACATTCTGTTGCCCTGACTGCCGGCAAAGAGCCATCACAAGCTTCAGCGTGGCCCCAAGGGATGCATATATTAAAGAAAAAACAAGAGCCATGCTCCAAAATGGCTTATTTAAAATGCAAAGGGTAACAAGAGAGCTACATTTGGGGAAAGCCCAGCTCTCAGAAACAGGAAAGTAATACTGAATCTTGGTTAAAGTTGCTTGCTCTTGAACTAATTAGCTGGGAATTGAATTCAGCATGAGAAGTCAGAATGTTGATTAAGAGTGAAGAAAAGTGTTATTTTTTCTTTTTAGGTACCAGCCTGGCATGCCAGAATATAGTAGCAGGCAACCCATAAGACTCAGCCAATTTGACGAAATCACAAAATTATAAAAAACAAACAAAACAAAACAAAACAAAATAAAACAAAACACCATGACTGATTGAAAAGGGATTGCAGAGATACAATTTGGGCCAGATGTATGATAAAAGGCAGTTTTATCTACTCTGGTGGTAGCCTCTTTTTATTAATATATTGGCACATTTGTCATTAAAGAAAAATAAAGAGGAATGAATAATACAGAATCCAGTGGAACAGTAAATATGCTCTCAACACTTTTGAAATCCTATTCCTACCTAACATCGATAGGCTATTGTTTTCTTTCAAATCTCTTTCCTTGTTTTTCTAAGATGGGAGGTTTGTGGGAAAAAATTACACATAAGAAAGCCAAGATCATTTGCTTTTATTTTATTTGTGAACCTTTAAGAAACGGCTAGAACTTATAATGAAGTCATATTTCCTATTGACGGCAGCCCTCACAGGATACAAGTCTTTGACAGGACATGTCTGCATGGAACAAGATCTTACTTCTTAACAGGCCCTAGCTAGATTTAAATGTTCATGCCTAATTAGCTGCGTAAACAAATTTGGAATTTAGGGAATTTTCTATGTCACAGGAAATGAAGGTTTGGTAGATGCTACCTCTGTTTGGTAGACCGCCCCACCAATCTGGAGTGCCTACACATTCTGAATTCCACGCCATTCCCTGATTCCGCACTGTGCGCTCCTGTGAATTCCGCTGCTGCTGCTGGATTGAGCAGCAGGAGCAGACCATTTCAGCGGGGAGTGACGCTGCCCTCAAAGCACAGGGCACATTTAGGCCGAGGGCACCCAGCCCTTCTGCGGTTGACCTGCCAAAGCGCAACAGTTATGTAAGATCCCCGTGCCCAGCTCGCTGCCAAACTTGGGGATTCTGCAAATTTCTCATTAGTCCATTGCAGAACGAAAGGAGTGGCAGATGGGACTGTGCCAAGTCCGGGGTTAGGAGAGAAGTGGACTAATTGGGTGTGGGCATCCATCAGTGGAGAGCACGCCCCTCAGCCCCAGTCGGGAATCCTCGGAGAGGCCGGGCAGGCACATTGCGGGTCACCCGCGGGCGGCTTTATCTTCCCTGACTGACACCCAAATGGCAGAGCTTATTTGATGCCCTTCCAGCTCTCTGCTGGGTGTTTCTAATCGTGTGTTTTAATTAATGTTTTTATTGTACTTGGGCCCAGAGGCTGTTTCAACAGGCCAGCATATATTTAGAAATCTCTGAATAAATAAATATAAAACAAAGGAAAACTGACTTTGTTGGAATTAGGAGAATGATTGTTTCTAAAAAGGCCCACAGTATCAGACTTGACTGCTTGAAACTACTCAGTGGCCTCAGGGCCTATCTCCTGAGCACCTTTGGGTGTAGCAAAGCACAACTCCAGGGCTCTTGTCTAGGGGCAAACTTCAGAGGTCTACACTCTGGGTCTTAAGGCAGATGGGGACCCTAGAACTTATTGTGTTGATTTTGACTTTTTTTCTTTTTAAAATAAATTCCTACAAATAAATAGTAGGACTACAGGGTTGGCAGCAGTGGCAAATTCTTGAGGTAACATGTATTTGAACTCAGGTAGATCTCTTCCTATTGCTAGATAAAAGGTGTAATTGGGAGGGTTAATTTCTTTGTCTCCCCTCCCATTCTTCTTTCTTGAAATTTTGTCTACCCCTTTCAAAGGACCGTATATCTCTCCCTCATTCAAGGCAGTAGCACTTTAGAGAACTACTTTAATTCAATTTTAGCAAACATTTACTGAACCTCTTCATTGAAGGCAGGAGCTAGACTTTGTGGGGAAGTGAGGTGTTTATAAATTATAGGAGGTATATTTATAAGATACATCTTGGTTCTGAATATGTGCTGAGTTTGGAGTGAATGTGAACATATTCCATGCCTTCTTGTCAGGAGCATTATTGGTTGAATTTTCCACTTGTGATTTCCTTTGGGCCCTCAAGAGCTTGTGAAAATTACTCAAGAGCTGTAAGGCTGGAGTGTTAGCAAATTGCCGGGAGATAGTGCGGAGGCCTGGTCCTGGTGAGGAGAGTGAAGTTCTGAAATCTGGTTTTCCTGCCACCACTTTGTGTTTGTTTTTTCTAGATATGATATCTATTTCTTTCCTTTTCTCCATCTTCTTCATGGTGCCCTAAAGTATCTATTCTTGACTGAAGCTGGATAGACCATAAATAATACTGATGCCTGGGCCTCACACTGCTTTAGGGTGAAGACCTCTCAGACAAGACTGGCCAGACCTCAAGAGTTGCCAGTTGATAGTCTTTATTATAAGAAACCAGCAGCCGGGACCACCCTGGTATTCTGATCAAGTGTGGTGCCCGACTGCCCTCCAGTGTCCTCTTATATAGGGTAGATTTAATACAAGTTTAGAATGCAAACTGAAGTTCCCATGACAGGTTCCCATAGCAGGGGGTGGAAAGCCCCTACTGTTTCCATAGTATTCAGGTAAGCCAAGCAAGCCAAGCATATCGAGAGTCCAGAAGCAAGAATAGGTTAGTGTTTACAATAACACAATTAATTTCTACAGAACATTTTGTTAGTTCCAACAGATCATTAATTATGTGCCCATATCCCAGTTTGATTTTTAGAAAGAACTTCCCTGTTCTATAGCCAAAGCGGGGTTGCCCTTAGTAACAATCATGGAGTCGCTTTAGCTATGGACTCTAATTGTAAATTACTTCAGCTACCAACTAACTATGCCTTATCACATTCCCCACTGGTTCTACTGGGTATGAGTCAAATCGTCGACTCATCATTTGTCGGTATAGGATTATACTGTTCCTGGAAAAATATCCATTGATTAGTGCTATGGTTGGTGCGCTGGCTACTGCTGCAGGCATTTTTATAGGGAGAATTATTTAAGTCATAGCCAGAAGACACAACACAAGGTCCTTGTCCCTTTGGGTATACCCTTTGGGTATAAGAGGTACTTATACCCAAAAACAGTCGGCTTCATTTTGGTAAAGTCCAATTCCCAATGTTCCCCAAGCACAGTACCTTGGGCACGTATTCCTTCTGGAACCATATTTCTCTTGGGTTTACTTGGGTTTACCTGTGCGCAAATGGAACATCTGGATACAATGTCCTTGGTGACCTGGTCTAATGGTGGGATGTAGTACCTTGATCTGATGAGCTTAGTGATTTTTGTTACTCCTTGATGCATTGCCTCGTGAAGCTGAGTCACCAATTGCCTTCCTAAGTCCACCAGGAGGACGGGTCTTTCATCTGGTAGTAATAGCCAGCCTATTTCATTTTGCTTAGCATCTTCTTGTTTTGCCCAAGCTATTTCCTGCGATGTGTAGGTGGGTTGTTGGGGCAAATTGGGTTCTGGGAGCATAACCAGGATCTCAAGTGGCCCCACTAGTTCTGGGGCTACTACTTTGGCAGCCAAGTCTGCTGCCCTGTTTCCTTGGGCCTCGGGGGTCTCTCCCTTCTGGTGCCCTTTGCAATGGACGATGGCTACTTTCTTGGGTAACCATATGGCCTCCAAGAGGGCCAAAATCTCCTCTTTGTTTTTTATTTCCTTATCAGAAGAAATAAGGAGGCCCCTCTCCCTGTACAGTGCTCCATGCACATGTGCGGTGGCAAAAGCATACCAGCTGTCTGTATACACGGTGATGGCCTTTCCTCTTCCTCACCTTAGGGCCTGGGTTAGTGCTATGAGTTCTGCCTTTTGGGCTGATGTTCCTTTGTTTAGGGACTGAGCCCACATAGTTCGATCCTTGGTGACAACAGCTGCCCCTGCATACCTGATGCCATTTTGGATGAAACTGCTCCCATCAGTGTATAGTACCTCGTTGGCTTCTGGCAGTGGGACGTACGTCAGATCTAGTCGGGCAGACTGGATCAAGTCCGTTATCTCTATACAATCATGCAGAGGCTGTTCCGGGATGTCATTTGGCAGCAGGCCTGCCGGGTTGAGTGCTGAGGTCTTATAAAATTTTATTCTGGGCTGATCTAGGAGAAGTGCTTGATAATGGGTTATTTGGGTATTTGACATCCATCTCTCTGGGGGTTCCCTTTAAGAAGGCCTCTACTGAATGGGGGGTAGTCAAGAGCAGTTCTTGTCCCAAAGTTAGTTTGTCCACCTCTTTTACAAGCATGTCGGTAGCTGCCACTGCCCTTATACAAGCTGGCCATCCTGATGATACAGGGTCGAGTCTTTTGGACAAGTAGGGCACAGGTCGCTTACATGGCCCCAAAGTTTGGGTTAAAACCCCTTTGGCAATCCCCTGTGCCTCATCCACAAACAGGTGGAAGGGCTTAGTGACATCTGGGAGAGCCAGGGCTGGCGCGGACACAAGTGCTTTCTTTAAGGCCTCAAAGGACTTTTGCTTAGTCTCTGTCCTTTCCAAGGGTTGCGTTCCCCTTAAACTCTTATATAGGGGTTTTGCAACTTCTGCAAATCCTGGGATCCATAAACAACAGTAATCCACCGCTCCCAGGAATTCTTGCACCTGTTTATTGGTCTCCAGAGCGGGGATCTGCAAGATTGCTGAAATCTGGTTTTGGGACAAAGTGCGCTTCCCCCCTTCCAGGATATACTCCAGGTATGTGACATGGGGTAGACATAGCTGGGCCTTTTTTGCCGACATCCGATAGCCTGAAGCCTAAAGGGTCTCCAGGAGCCCTTCAGTAGTCTTTTTGCATTCCTCCTCAGTTTTTGAGGCAATGTGTAGGTCATCCACATATTGGAGCAAGGTGCTTTCTGTATGTTTCTGGCAAAAATCTGGAAGGTCTGAGCTTAAGGCCTCATCAAATAAAGTTGGAGAATTTTTAAACCCTTGAGGCAGCCTAGTCCAAGTCAGCCGACCTGCGAACCCTTCCTCTGGGTCTGTCCATTCAAATGCAAAAATGGGCTGACTGACCAGTGCCAAAGGTAGAGAGAAAAAGGCATCTTTCAAAGCTAGGACCGTATATACCTGCCTCTCTGGGGGAAGGAGGCTCAGGAGGGTGTAGGGGTTTGGGACTGTAGGATGTATGGTCTCAACCCTCATGTTAACTTCCCTGAGGTTCTTCACAGGTTGATAGTCTCAGGTTCCAGGTTTAAGAACTGGAAGCAATAGGTGTTCCAAGGAGAATGGCAGGGAACAAGGATTCCTGCTTCTCTCAGTCTATGTATATGTTTTGCAATTCCTTGCTTTGCCTCCAGGCTCATGGGATATTGTTTTATCCAAACAGGAGTTGCGGTACTTAATATCTGGACAACTATTGGGGGACGGTGGGCCACCAGACTTGGAGGGTATTTTTAACCCAAACATGAGGGAACAGCTGTTGTAGTTCTAGTAAATACTCTGAAGACAATGTATTCCCCTCAGGGGTGGGGCCTGGTTGTAAACAGTATTCCTCAGAAAAAGGGCAAGTTACTAGTATTCTGGTCAAGGTCTGGTCCTTTCCCAAGGTAAGGTGGGCTTTTCCTCTTCAAAAGAGATTGTTGCCCCCAGTTTCTGAAGTAGGTCCCTGCCCAACAAAGGGTATGGGCAGTCTGGTATGACTAGGAAAGAATGAGTTACAGTACCTTGTCCTAGGTTTACCATCTGAGTAGTAGTCCATGGGTAGGAAGCAGTTTGTCTGGTTGCACCCTGGATGGTCAACTGTCGAGGTGTCGTGGGTCTAAGAGTTTTGTTTTTTTTTTTTTAACACTGAGTGAGCCGCTCTGGTATCTACAAGGAACTTAACAGGTTTGCCCCTGATATTTACTGTTACCATGGGCTCATGGGGGCTCAGTGAGATGGAGCCCCGGGCCTATCACTCCTCTCCTCCCCCAAGTTGGAGGATCGGGCTATTGACTTTCTTTTCCCTGTTTGGGCACTCATTCTTCCAGTGCCCTTTTTGTTTGCATATGACACATTGATCCTTTTCTGGCTTTTTTCCTTTTCCTGGTGGCCTTGGTCCTTTGCCCTTGGGTTTTTGGATATTAGTTTCTCTAAGTGCTGCCACTACTGCCCGAGACAACCTTTTATTTTGCTTATCCTTCATAGTATCCCTATTATTATAGACCTTCTGAGCAATTTCTAGTAGTTGCGACCTATTCATGCCTGTGAATCTTTCTAATTTCTGCAATTTTCACTTTATGTCTGGGGATGATTGACTGACAAAAACTATATTTAAGGTGCACTGTTTTTCAATAGCGTCAGGGTCAATTGGGATGAATAGCTTATATGCCTCTCAGAGGTGCTCAAGAAACTCATGAGGCTCCTGAATAACCTCACTCACCTTAGACAAATTTGTAGGTTTCCTAGCAGCTGCTCTTATGCCTCCTAAAAGAATTTGGCGAAAGTTGTCCAGTTTCTCCTTACCTCGTTCAGAATTTGGATCCCAGTCAGGCCTTTTAGAGGGGAAGTTCCAATCTAACCGGTCCTTTGTGTCTGAGGGGGGCAATGAGCCTAGTTGGAGAGCTAACTTTTCACTCTCCACCTTAATTCAGTCCCTCTCTTCTGCCATAAAGAGGGTGGCCAGGAACTGTGGCTGGTGGGTATAGAAAACAGTCTTGAGAAAGCTAATTAATGTCTGAGGCTTCTCAGAGAAAGGGGGGTTCTGGGTTTTCCAATTGTAAAGTTCACTAGTAGATAAAGGAACATAGACCATAAATGGACGCGGGTTTCTACCTCCACCCTCTACAGGTCCCTGCATTGGTATTGCCTCCCTAAGAGGAAGGAGAGGTGCCACTTCAGCCTCCTCAAGTGCCCGTCTCACCTCCCCATATGCAGATACACTCTGCATATGAGAGGGAGAGAGGGGCCCCGATGTTGAGGAAACTAACTCCTCCCCCGGGGTCCAGCCATTTTCTGGCTGAGGCCAGAATCGGTGGGGTGCATAGGGTGGAGGAAAATCATCTTCCTACAGAGGAGTCGAGAGAAGTGGTGGCACTTTCACTTTCTCGTTCCTTGCTGGACGGACTATAAGGATATAGGACCCTATAGACAAGGCACAGGTTTTAAGCCAAGGAGGAGGATTTTGGAGCAGAGACAGCCAATGATCGATATACACAAATTGGTCGGGGTGTCCAGGGTCCCCAGTAACTATACGCCAAATGGCTTGGACTGTCTGGACGTCCAAGGTCCCCTCATTACGCCATCTGACTGCAAAAGCTGGCCATTCTAATTCACAAAAAGTCTTTAGTTTTCCCAGGGAAAAAGAGATACCATATTCAATTTCCTCTACAAAACCATCCCTAAAGTGCTTAAGCATACACTTCGGTGGAGTCTTAGGACTGCTTGCTCCTCCTCCTATATTGTGACAGAGAAACTAACGAACCAAAACCAACACAGAAACAGACAGTGACACATTCAGGCACAGATCTAGCCAGTGGAGACTTAACCGTAGTGGCCCAGCTAATGTGGCTTATGACCTACTTTCTATGTTTCAGTACCACCATAGATCATATGTCTCCGTGGAACGACAGCTTTCACCAGTCTTACCAAGGTCTGTCCACTCAGATCTCGTAACCTTTCTTGGGGTCTTAAAGACTCTGGCCGTGAGACCACATACTCAGACTCAGTCAGAGGACTAAGTGAGCTGACTTTCGCTTCATTCACTCCAAGACAGAGACAAATTAACAATTGCCACACTCCTTTCAGCACACTCCTTTCAAGCAGACAAACAAACAGGCAGGCAGACAACCGTAAGAGAAAAACAGGCAATGAGGTAGATGCACGGTGGCCACCAATCACTCATACACCCAAAACCTAAACCTGTGGGCCGGTGATGTCTCACTCAGAGCCCTGGACCCCGGGTCTATGGTTGCGTCCTACCTTGCTGCATGTCCTTGCCAAGAGCGCTCCCCTAACCTTATCTCCGGAGGTTTTTTCCAGGTGACTCTCCAATTTTCTTTGGGACGGTGTTCTGGAATCCGCCGGGTCCTGAGAGTACAGAGAGTGAGGTCTCCTGGAGCCCTGGAACTTCTCAGGGAGTGTACCTCCCCTAGGAGTCCCTCTCAGACTGTCCCTTGGCCTCTCCCGCCAGGAGACTGGGACACCTCGGGCCGGCAGTCTTGAAAGGGAATCCTGGATGAGCCCCCAAATTCTATAGGGTGAAGACCTCTCAGACAAGACTGGCCAGACCTCAAGAGTTGCCAATTGAGAGTTTATTAAAAGAAACCGGCAGCCGGGACCACCCTGGTATCTTGACCAAGTGTGGTGCCTGACTGCCCTACAGTGTCCTCTGTTATAGGGTGAGATTTAATACAAGCTTAGAATGCAAACTGAAGTTCCCATGACAGGTTCCCATAGCAGAGGGTGGAAAGCCCCTACTGTTTCCATAGTATTTAATAAGAGCTTTTTTACTAAGAAAAAAAACAAGAAAGAAACATCACCACACTAAAAGGACACTTTAATTTTTAGGTCATGACATAACTTCAGAAATACTAAAATGTGAAAATCATGTAAATTTTAGAATAAAGAGATAACATAAGACCATAATAGTTGGAAATAAAATATTACCTATACTTTGAGGGTGATTTGCATTGTAAAAGAGGATGCTTTCAAAACCAAAATATTGTAAATACTGCATTTTTAATGAAACATTTTCACACTGGGTGCTCTTTTGGGGAAGCATTTCTGAATCTCGGCACCCAGAGGTTTTGGACTGGATAGTTCTTTTTTGTAGGCAGTGATGCTGTGCCTTGTAGGATGTTCAGCAACCTCCCAGGCCTCTACCCACTAGGTGCCAGTAACACTCATATCCCCCTTGCCTCCAGCCTAGCTATCCAACCAAAAATGTCTTCAGATATTGTCAAATGTCCCCTGGGCAGAAGAAAAAATTATCTGTGGTTTAAGACCACAAGACTGGTGGAATAGATAGTTGAGGGGACAGCAGTTTATATCAGTTAATGTTCTGTTGCAGAGAACAGACCTCGCTCTAGCTGGTTTAATCTGAAATATACCAATGTCAAGGTATTTAGTGGTTGACAGAACTGGGCTGTGGGCTGAAGAAACAGACTCTAGGCTAGAGCTTTCAGGAACAGATCCTGAAGCCACACCACAACTGAACTGTCAAGGGACCTGCTTTGCTTGCCTTGATCTGGATACCTCCTGTCAATGGAGAGGCTGCTGTTAGGAGGCCACTTCTGTTGAGCAGGAGAGCTATCATGTCATCTGCAGTGTTAGAAGGATCCCTTCCATCCAATGTCTGTCCTTGTTTCACTCCACTCTGAATTCAAGTTCCAAGAGTGTACTTGATGATGGAGCTTAAATCATACTCAGATTACAAGGCAGACTGGAAAAGAAATATTTTTTAGTTTACCAGCCTCTGTGATACACAGGAAAGTACTCCAGAAGAAGGTTGGAATGGACTTTGAATGAGCCATTTCTAATACTTTCCATAGGGTTTTTCAGATATCCTCAACTCCCAGTAACAGAGAACCACTTATTCTGTGCAGCTGGGGCTGACCCAGTGTCCTCTTTACTCACCATTCACATTTTTTATTAGGTTAAGTCTTTTCTTTCTTTTGATCCATTCTCTTCCCTATTTTCTCTTTTATTACCATTCTTTTTGTAACTTCTTTCTTTCCCTGTCCCTAACTATAGGTTTTCTGAGGATTTGAAAGGTATATGTTTCATACTTGACTTTGTCAATGTATATAATGTAAAAAGTCTTTGTTGATGAGATGTGAACCGAGGCCTGGGATACTCAGCTATCACCATCTGTGTCTCTAGTTCAGAAACAGAAGACACTGATATTGATATTTTAGATCAGAGATTTGTATATTTGAATAGTATATTCTCCATTTAGAATATCAATATCAATATCAGAAGACACTGATATTGATATTTTAGATCAGAGATTTGTATATTTGAATAGTATTTTCTCCATTTAGAATAGAGCACCAGTTAATATGAACAATTACATTGTCTGATTTGAAGTAAACATTGGTCAGTAGCCTTAATTCCAACCAGTAAGAGAATTAAACTAGGCTTTATTGTCTCTGGGGTAGAGGTCTTTCAGATTTTAAAAGTCTTGACCCCTTAGGGATAGGAATAAGCGATTGCTTACCTAATATTTCTTTTCTATCCTTTGCAAAAATCTCCTAAATTATTGATTTGTCTTACAATATGGGGATTTTTACTGTAAGTTAAAATTTAGTCAGTATCCTTGGGAGAAGTAAACACATCACAAGCCATATGGCTGCCACATAAAATATGAGATAACTGGTTAAATTTGACTTGCAAATAAATAATGACCAATTTTAGTGTAAGTATAATTTTTAGTATATCCTGAATACTGCATGGGACACACTTGTGCTAAAAAATAATTTGTTTATCTGAAATTCAAATTTAACTGGATGTCCTGTATTTGTTTTTTCTAAGTCTGGTGTGAATGAGCTAATTGAGTTATTTCTTTTTTCTTTTTTTCTCCCCCCACCCCTTGATGGTACTGAGGATTGAATCCAGGGCCTCATACATGCTAGGAAAATGCTCTACCACTGAACACATCCCCAGCCCCTTATCAAGTTGTTTTTTGAAAATGTATTTCTTGAGATGAACAGAGGAAGAAGAAACATGAGGGCAATGGACTCTTGAGAGGAATAAAGATGAGCAAGTAGGCTATCTACAGAAATTAAGAGGGACAAATAAAACAAAAACAAATATTAAACTGGTTCTAGTTATCATTGACCATTCCCTGAACATGCAATAAAGATGTGGCCACTTTCCTATAGCATTTGGATCTTGTCCCAATGCAGCATTCAGTTGCCTGGGCTGGATAAGCAGAGCTTCGAGGTAAGAGGGAGAGATGAGCCATGCAGGCATTGGATACCTTGGAGTCTTGTAATCTTGCTTGCACAACCTCCAGATTGCATGGTTCTTGGCTTCAGTGCAGCTGGGCACAATTTCAACGCACATCTATGGAGACCATGTCACAACAACAAAACAAACCAATGTAGCTGCGAGTTACATTAACAGCTTGAGAAAACAAGTCAACAGACTTGAAGACTGCTCTGGGAGTCCCTCCCTGGGAGTCGGCCTCTGGCAGAAAGGGAGTTACTGTGCTTCCTTTCGGGCATTTATTTTTTTCAGCTAAGATTACTCTATATGATCTGTGACTTGTCCATTTCAAATAATTTTTTTGGGGGGGCTGGATCCTTATTTGTTTTATTGTTTATCAGCATTAGATTTTTCTGGGATGTGGAGTGGTCTGTGTTGCCTGCAAGTGTCTTGTCCTCAGGGAGGGTTTCCCTGCTCAGACATCACACTTGACACAATGGTACATCCTTTCATATGCTCTTACACTACTATTAGTCACAAATACATTGAGCCAGATTTTCCAAATCTTCAGTTACTGCCTGTTTGCAAATTGGTAGTCAGGAAGGGTTTACATACCTTGCAGCATCATCTCCTATGGCAATTATTAAGTAATTTTCTGGAGAAATTTTGCTCCTCCTAGAGAGTATATTAGTGCATGTAAAATAAGCCTGGTAGCACCTTTCCCATAACTGAACTAAGAACAAACTGACTTCTTCAAGTATGTTAGTGGACCAGGACGAGAAGTATATGTGGATTGGAGTCTTGCCAAAATTGAGAACCTCATGTGCTCATATATTTTTTATTTCTGATTTTTATGAAAGATTTGATTTATGTGCCAATAACATCAGGGTGTGTGGGTGAACACATTGTGAGGTGGCCAGAAGAGAAAAGGAAAATGAAACATTTTGGAAGGGATCTTCTTAGTTGTTCAAAGTGATCTCTTTAAAAATAAATGTAAGTTATGTTTTACTTTGCATTTTGAATCTTTTTGTCTGATTTACCTATATTCCTGGACATCCATATTTTGCTTCAAAATTTCCCCCTATACATACACTACATGGTAACAGCTCTAATTTTTACTTTGCTTAATAACTATAAATTTATGTTTATAAGAGAATAACAACAAAAACAACAAAGCCATCCCAGTTTCCTTATTTTTCTTGGGTTTTATTTTTTTTTAACCAAGCTTCTTCTGACTCATATCCTGGATTATCTCAATTTGCACATGTTTCCAAAATTTGTTTTCTATTTTTTTCCATTTTGTTGTTTGTCCTAGTTGTTCTTTTTCCTGTTATCCATCCCACAACTCTTGATTCCACATATTCTCTTTTTTTTTCTCCACCGTCTCTTCCTATATCTCTAGGTATTTGTGGAGAGACACAACTTTCTTTTGCTCTTTTGCCATAGAACTTTCATGAAGTTCTTCTTCAGGACCCTTAAAATATATGGAGCATATTTCCCTAACTTAAGGGAACTCAGTGAGAGATATGGAATGACTTGGAGTCTTGGGTGTGAAAGGGGATGAGTTATGATCCCTCTTAGGTCTATTCTACCCTGACAATGTCATGATTCCACGAAGAGATGCTCCTGGGGTTGGTGGATGAGGTGAGCTCTTTCTGTGCATCTAGATTCTCCAACTCAAATATCATTTTTGAACTTATTAAGTTACACTGAGTTGAAAAACAAACTGACTAGAAAATTCCTAGGCCATAAAAAGATTTAGCTGTTTTCAGAGAGGCAAAAAGATCACTATTGTCAGATAGTTAGAAATCCTTACATTATCTGAGAGGAGATTAACTTTCAGAAGAGAGAGTAACTGTAGAGGGTTTCACTCCTAATATAACTAACAAGCCTTTCTTTGGCACATTTCAACTTTCCTTGCTGATATAGTAACTTTAAACCAGTGGAACTAGAAGTCATTTATAGCTGTAGCAATCTGTGTACCCCTCGGGATTCCTGTGGGAAAGACTTCATTCAGGGTGAGAAAGCTGCCACTTCTATGGAACCATGCCCGAGAGGGAGCCATTGAGAATGAAGGCTGCACAGTTGGATGTCAGAAGCAATAAGAATAAATTTAAATGTACTTATTTTGCTGAGGCCATTCCCTTGTTTGTTTGTTTCATAGTGCACCTAATCTGTTCTGGGCACATTGTTCAACAGTGGTGAACAATGGTGAGCAAAGCCAGATATAAAGCTTCTGCCCTTGCAGAACAGTACATAGTCTAGTGGGGAAAACAGACGGTTATCACATAATCACACAAATACCTTTAAAATTGTATCAGTAAAAGTGCCAAATAAAGGAGGTACATGGAACTATTAGAGCGCATAACAGGTGGGCTTGACACATGGTGGGGTGAGAGGAGACTGAAGGAAGAAGAGTTGTTGGGGTGGGGGGATGGAGAGAAAGGGCTAGTACAGCTAGAAGAGAGGAAGGATGAGGCAGCAGCAGGACCAGATAAGCCAAGGGCACAGAGACCATGATATAGATGATTTTGGTCTTTATTTTTTTTGGTACTGGGGATTGAACCCAGGGGCATTCTACTTTCAAGCTACACCTCCAGCCTTTTTATTTTTTATTTTGAAACAGGGTCTTGCTAAGTAGCCAAGGATCTCAATACGTAGTTGGTTTTTAATTCTACAAGCAACATGATGCCATCAAAATGCTTGGGGGTGGGTAGGGTGGGAGAGGTGATCAGATTTACCTGTCAAAACTATTTTGTTTTGGTATCGTAATAAGCTTCATGTAAATCATTAGGTGGCCTCAAACATGCAAAACTGACATATATTTTTAAGATTTGACTTCCAGGTCTAGACAATGATTTTTTGGATATGACACCAAAAGCAGAGGCAACAAAACAAAAAATAGACAAGTTGTGATTGTATTGAACAAAGAAATGAACAAATAAAAACTTCATGTCAATCAACAGAGTAAAAAGGCAACCTATAGAATGGGAGAAAATATTTGCAAGTTATTTATCTCATAAGTGGGTAATTTCCAATTATATAAGGAACTCCCACAACTCAATAATATGAAAGAAAATAACGGTTAAAAAATGGGAAGGACTTACCTCTCATCTGTTAGAATGGCTATTACCCAAAATGCAAAAGATAGTAAGTGTTGGGAAGAATGTGGAGAAGAGGGAAATCCTTGCACACTGGTGGTGGGGATGTAAATTAGGACATTAATTATGGAAAACAGTATGGAGGTTCCTCAAATGGTAGTTACCATATGATCCAGGAATCCCACTACTGGGTACATATCCAAGGGAATTGAAGTCAGTATCTTGAAGAGACATTTGCACTCCCGTGTTCATTAAAGTATTATTTACGGCAATCATCAAGAAGTCAAACAACAATAAAATCCTTGCTCCCTTGTTTTTAGCTGTATTCCCTACAGGACCTTGGAAAAATTACTTAGCCTCTTCAAGCCTTGGCTTCCTCATTTCTTTTTTTTTTTTTTTTGGTACTGGGGATTGAACCCAGGGGCTACACCCCCAGCCCTATTTTTTATTCTTTATTTTGAAACAGGGTCTCACTAAGTTGCGTAGGGCCTCACTAAGTAGCTGAGGCTGGCCGCGGACCTGCGATCCTCCTGTCTCAGCCTCCCAAGTACTGGGATTACAAGTGTGCGCCACCACACCCAGCTGGTTTCCTCGTTTCTGAAGTGGGGATAATAATAGTCCTTTTTGATAGGATTGTTATCAGGGTTAGATGCCATACTGCACTTGAAAAATTTCATCTATTTTTTTTTTATTATTACTACTACTAGCCATAGGAGAGATTTTTTCTGGCTCAACCCAAATAGCTTCCTCCTCATTTTAATATATAGTTGGTGTTTGGAAAAATTTCTTTCCTACTTAAATTGTTTAACCTCTATATCCACGCACTTCCTGTAGACCTCTGAGACAGTTGTGAGCTCTGTGTGTATTTGGGGAAATTAAGGCTATCCAATGTAGCATGCTATTATAATGTGGCAGGATTCTAATACTGTAGGCATTAAAAACGGAACACACAGAGAATAAAATTAATTCTGAGAAGGTACTTATAATGGTGTGATCTTGGTAAAACTTTTTTGTCTCAGTTTGTTTGAATTTTTTTAATTATATAAAATGCTGACATTGGACTAAATCCCTAATTTCCTTCCTGAACTTCAGATTTATAGAAGAAATGCCTCTTTATACAGCTGGTTCCAGTGCGCGTGTGTGTGTGCGTGTGTTTGTGTGTATGCTGAGGATTGAACTCAGGGCCTTGTGCATGCTAGGCAGGCACTCTACCACTAAGCTATACCCTTAACCCTACTTGGTTCCCTTTTTTTTTTTTTGCAGTACTGGGGATTGAACGCAGGGGCGTTCTACCTCTGTGCTACACCCCCGGCCCTATTTTTTTATACTTTAATTTGAAACCGGGTCTTACGAAGTTGCAGAGGGCCTCACTAGGTAGAGAGAGAGAGAGAACTGAGGCTGGCCCCGAACCCGGATCCTCCGGTCTCCACCTCCCAAAGTACTGGGATTACAAGCGTGCGCCACCACGCCCGGCCTTGGTTCCCTTTTTATGGTGCCTTGTATCCTTGAACCCTCATAGGATAGATCAGCGTGAAGGTGTCATCTGTTTTTACCCACTCAGGGTTGTCGGTAGAAACCGCAGCCTAAGGGTACCAGAAGTGAAGTATGGGCAATATTATATCAATACAGAGGTGGTGCTGAAATGACAGAACGAGGTGATGGATAGAGGGGCCACCTGTACACCTGCAGTGCTTAGTGCTAATAGGTGTTTACTAACTTCTTACTGACCTGAAATTTCTTTGGGCAACATATTGCAGATTCAAGCTGCTGGGAATTTTTACCCTTGTTAACATTTATTTCCACTACCCTGTCCTCCCTCCATTTATGAAAAGTTATGGCTTAAAAGTCTATTTGTTACCAGTGTGGCGCATCACTACCGTCAAGTACTCACCCGCCACATTCAAGGTGCTCTGCCTGGCACTGAGTAAATATTTGTCCATGTTCTAAATGCCAATGCCTCTTGAGGACTTAAGAGGAATGTTGCTTAGGCAAGGATGGGGGAAGGGCAGAATAATACCCTTCCCTGCAGCTGTGTAGCAAAGTTTGGCGCTCTGGGCTGTCTCCAAAAAATGTACATTACAACCATTTAAACTTACTGTGTTGGAGATTGCATCTCCCTCAAGCTGCCTCAAAATGCTTTCTTGTGTTGACACTTTGGAGGAGGGCAGACATTCTCTCCTAGTTTGGGTTGTGAGCTGTGTTTGAAAAAGGAATTATGAAAATGTAGGTCTGTGAGGTGCAACAGAGCAAGCCTTGGGCCGTGTTGAGGGCTCAGCAAGTTGCTTCATGTTTCCTGTAGCCGCCTCCCGCCTCCTCTCCTCAGCTCTTTTGAAGCACCCATAAAACAAAATAGGCTCGTTTACTATGAGAGGGTAAGTGGAGTTGGCAGTTGCACCTATTCAAACAGGCTTTCCTTTTCAGATGTTTATACTCCAGGAAAAGAGCAAAGCCAGAAGAATGGCTGCTTATCACTGGCCGTTCGTGGCCTTCCTTTGGGGTTAGTGAGGTCGGCCGGGCTCTAGAAGATGGGGCATTTTGCTCCACATCCAGCACTAGAATGGTCCACAAAATTAATGCCACAGTGAAAAGCCTGGCTGGCCTTGTCACTGTCATTCCATTCACTAGATTTGTGCATAAGGATGAAGCCTGGCTACCTCAAGTAGTTTTGTCCTGCCTGTGCCCTCTTGCTGACGAGGACAAATGGTAGTCTGCCCTCCACATTAGCTCTTCCCATCCTTAGGTTCTTTTTTTTCAGGAAGCTTTCCCTCCACAAATTTGGTCTCTTTTCTGAACCCATAGTATCCACATTTTAATGAGCTGAAGGGATGCCAAGACATATAGATGGTTTTAACCCTTGACATCTTAACAGTCAGTCAATGAGCTAATGTGTGATGATGTTCAGTGAATCGCCATGCAAATGTGAAGCAATGTGAATCCATCCTTGAAAGATGTAAATGTTACTGTGGTCTCTGGTTGTGGAAAAGGGCAATTCAAACTGGGGGGAGGGTGGACAGAGGCCTGGGGATGTTTCTAATCAGTGGACACTCTTTCTGGGCTTCACTTTACTTGGCCTGAGCAGTATTTCATGCTACTGGCCCTTCCTTTCATCTTCAAATGTTCTCTTGGCTTCTGTTACCCCATGTTCTGCTAGGTTTTCTCCTGCTTTTCTGATGGCTTTTTTCAATCTCACCCCAGTTTTCTATAATAATATATAAGCTGATGATGCTTCACCTCTGTCTCTAGCCAGGCCACTCTCCCAATGTTCAGACCTATATACCTATCTGCTGTTCATACCCATATATTCAACTCCTATTTAAATATCTTAAGTTCTGCATATATAAAACTGAACTCATTATCTTTCTCCCCAGATCTGTATCTTCCTTAGCTTCCTACTTCAGTGAATTATGTTCATCTAATTATTCCAGAAACATTTTAGAAACATGATCTTGACTCCTTCTTCCTTCTCACCCTTCATATCATAAGCCACAGTATCCTCTGTATTTTATTTTCTTAATTTCTTCTGACTCTGCCCAGGTCTTTCCATCTTCATTGCTATTCCCTTTGGTCAGCTCACTATCATCTTTTGTTTGGATGAGTACAGTAGCCATCTGCTTTCAAACTTTCCTCCAGCTAATTCTTTACATAGCAGCCAAAGGAATCTTTCTTTCTTTTCTTTTTCCTTTTTGTTTTCTTTTTGTGGTACTGGGGATTGAACCATGCCAGTCCCAGAGAAATCTTTCTAAAGCACAAATGTAAGTCAGGTGCAGTAGCACATGCTTGCAATCCCAGTACTTGGGAGGCTGAGACAGGAGGATTGCAGGTTTGAGGACAGCCTTGGCAAGTAGTGAGACTCTCATCAACCTAGTGAGACCCTGTTTCCAAATAAAAATAAAATAGGACTGGGGGTGTATCTTGGAGATTGAATGTCCCTGGGCTTAATACCCAGTACCACACACACACACACACACACACACACACACACACACACACAAAATAAAGCACAAATATGATTATCAGGTTGTTTCTTTCCTTAAAGCTCTGTGATATCTCCTCTTCTCCATAAGGATGGCGTCAGATTCCTACACAAGGCTTACTTAGCTTTATTATTCTGGCCCTGCAGATTTCTCTTGCCTCTTCTCTTTCCACCGCCTCTCAAGCTGAATAGTTTATCAACTCAACAGTTTTTATATCTCCAGGACCCTATGCATGCTCTTCCCTATCTGGCACACTCTTCTCCCTTGTTGGTCTTCTGATCTCAGCTGGGAAATCACCCTTGTAGTCATCCATTTTCTGTTGCTGTAACAAAATACCTGAGGCTATGTACTTATAAAGAAAAGAGGTTTATTTAGCTGATAGTTTTGGAGACAAGAAACCCAAGGTTGGGTGGCCCCATTGTGTCGGTTTCTGGTGAGGGCCTCCTTGGCTGCATCACATGGTGGATAGCATCAAAGTGGGGGTATGTGTGAGAGGGAGAGATCACATAGGGAGACAGGAAGCTAGAGATTGGAGAAGGGCCAGTCTTGCTCTTTTTATAACAACCCACTCTTGCATGAACTAACTACGTTAAGTTTTTCCAAGGGCAGTGCCTCTGATGATCGAAGTATTTGTACTAAGCCTCACTTCCTACAGGTTCTACCACTTCATAATATTGCCACATTGGTGACCACAGTTCCAACACATTTACCTTTGGGGACACTCAAACTATACCTGAACCATAGCAACAGCTCATACTGTAGTCTGGTGGCCTGTTCACTTGTCTAAATACATTTAGGCCAATACCTTTTATTAAGTCTGGAACATTTTAGATAATCAGTGGATATTTTTGTGTGTGTGAATAAGTGAGTGGTAATGCATGAAGTGTCTTTAAGGAATGTCAGGTCACCAATTTTATTGGAATGTAATATATAAGAAAGACAAAAGTAAAAGATATGAAAGAAAGGTGGTTGAGTATCTCACATTGTATTCCCTAAACACAAATTCTGAGAGGTAGAATTCTAGTGCAGGAAGATGATTGGGGAATGCCCTCGGGATCAATAACTCTGAGGGAGGCAACATTTGGCAGAGGGAGAAATTGAACCAAAGTTGCAAAAGGGCCCTGAGCTGATCCCCCATGGCATCTAGAAGCTGGCATTGCCCTACAAAGTTGTCCTGAATTGATGCAAAGGGACTTTGTATCCTCACAGCAATCAACCATTGGGATGTGGGCTACCTCTGGTGAGGCGACAAACTTGGGCCAAACAGCTCCCATTGCCAAAGGCAATTTCTGGAGCGGGATTCAACGGGGACCAATCAGAAGCCGACATTGTTGGCATCTGAGGGGATTAATATCCTGGGAGGGTGGTCTGGGTGGCACATGACAGCATCCACTACACTGGGCCTCATTCATACCAGACTAAGGAATTTATACTTTATTCAACAGGCTTTGAGATGCCCTTGAAGGTATCTATGCAGAGAAGTAATGTAAGCCAGAGCTGTATTTAGGAAGATTGATCTGGCTGGTGTGTTTAAATTAGATTTAGTGGTGGGGAAACTGTAGTCAGAGAGGCCAGTGGGAGACTTTTGAAATAGTCCAGGCAAGGAAATAAAGGCCTAAACAAGGGTGTTGGCAGTGGAGTTGGAAAAGGTGGGTGGTTGCAAGATATATAACAATGCTCGAATTCACAAGCCCTGGTGGCTGAATATGGGGAATTGGACAAGGAAGGAGACTCAAAGTGATCCCATGGTTTTGAGCCTGGCTGAAATATAAGGGTGGTGGATCTGGTAACAGAAATTTAAGGAGGATACAGGTGTGGTGGGTGACTTTTTTTTTCAATTTGCAGTACGGTGGTCACCTAAGTAGAAATGGTCAATCGGTGGACTGTTTGACCAAAGTCATTTTTTGAGGGGGGAAGGAGAAGAGAAAAACACACATAAATGAAAAGTTGCAAATGATGTAAGAATTGTCATGTTGATGTTTAAGCATCAGATAAGTGTAAAAATATTTAATGCTATAGGAGGACAGAGGAAGGAGAAATCGATGTGGCCAAGAAATATTTATGGCGGAGCCGGGCGTGGTGGCACATGCTTGTAATCCCAGTACTTGGGAGGCTGAGACTGGAGAATTGGGTTCGCAGCCAGCCTCAGCCACTTAGTGAGGCCCTCCGCAACTTAGTGAGACCCTGTTTCAAAATAAAGAACAAAAAATAGGGCTGGGGGTGTAGCCCAGAGGTAGAATGCCCCTGGGTTCAATCCCTAGTACCGCAAAAAAAAAAGAAATATTTATGGCAGAAGTGACATTTAAGTGGGGTTTAGATGGAGGCCTGGGCTTTATGATGGGAAAGGAGAGATGGGGGAAGGGACATGATGATGACATCCCAAGTGGGCCAAGGTTTGAACAGAGTTGGAGAGGAAGGAATACTCACTACCTATTCAGGGGACTGGGAGAAGATCAATTTATCTAGAATGGAGGACCATTGAAGGAAATACTGGTTTAAGAAGCTGGAATATTGATTGTGAAGGAACTTGAATGACAGGCTAAGTGACCAGGAGGGTGAAGGAGGAGTTTATGAGGCTTTTTGTAAAATGTTGCCTCTGTTTCTGAAGTTTGATCCTATCTACTGCCTGAGTGTGGTTGTCTACACACCCACAGAACCAAGCTCTCCACTTGAGAGACACTGTCAGTGTTAGTATACCTAAGGGGCTGTGATGCAGACTACTGCAGTCATTTCATGGAAATCATATGAAAACATATGATAACAAATTCCAACCTGCATGTATATCTGAGGCTTTTATATCCACCGTCTTTCCTTAGCTTTCGTGAGGTGCAAGGGATCTGTGTCCTGCCGTGTATCCGCAAGTGGAAAGTCAGTATGTATTATCTAGCTGCCTAATTGCTCCTGCCCTAGATGCTGTTGAAAAGTTCAACTAAGGACTATAAAACTGTCAAGAGCTGCTTCCACACAGTATAACCTGTTATTGAAGCTATTGGGAAGATAACAGGACCTGCATTCAACTTGCAGGGACTCCTGCGAGATTCCAAGGAATTCCATCTGGCAGAGCTAAATAGCTTTGTATTACATCAATTTTCACTTTCGTAATCATCTACTTCGATTCATGTGACATGGACACTTGCCCCACCCACCTGCGAGCACTCTCATTGAAGAAAAAGGGTATCTTGATATAACTTCAGTGACTTTAAAATGGAATCTTCAAATTGGCCTTGGACCATTTAATGGACTCAGACCATTAAAAAAAAAACCACTACAAAAACAACAGTTAAACTTCTCTGGAGCCTTTGAGAAGATGTTTAGTTTTGCCCTCCTCCAAAAAGGTCATGGAGTTCTGTGAGCTGTCCCACTGCCATTGTGTGACATTCACAGCATCGTTTGCCTTGTTTCCTTTTTATAATTTTATCATAGAATATTTGAAACAACTTGTGGGAAGAGGATACAAATTACTTATTAAGGGACTAGTCTCTCTCTCTCTCTCTCTCTCTCTCTCTAATTCTTTCAACAGAAAGTGGATGGCATGTGTCAAAGCCCCCATGATTGCTTTTTGGAATGGCTTGCTAGATTTAGGACCAGCTATGGAGAATATGCCACTGATGATGTGTGAACAGTTACTTCTGTTAAGGTAAAGTGGCCCTAGCATGTCTGGAGCTTTCCTCACAGTTAATTGCATGGATTTTTACTCAACAGAAGAAAATGTGCCAAGCCTTGAGCAATTAAAAAAGAAAACAGAAAAAATCTGAGCATGGTAAGGTGCAACTAATATTCACCACCTCTACATTAATATCCAAGGAACAAACAAAGAAATATTTACTGTTTTTACCCATTGTTTGATTCTGCACAATTAAATATATTTTCCATTTCACAGAAATGTTTACTGCACTGTAGGAGTTTTTAGATGTTTATATTTTATATTTAATGGTGTCTTTGGCTATTTGGCCTAACGAGGTGCATTTCAGTGATCCAAAGAAGCATCATACAAGGGTTGTGTGCTGTATTTTCAATTTTAATTAGAAATCTTACTAGCTTAATGCCTTATCTTCTCTATTTAGGTTCTTCCTGAGTCCAGACTAATTTTCATGGCTGCCTTAGATATTTCTAGCATAAAATTTTTATTTCTTCCCTACTTATCTTTGCTAGGGATGGAGAAGAGTCATCTCAAGTTCCCATTGTGTGATATTGGAGGTGCTAAGAAGACATCCTTATTTCCCAAGTTAACTTTCATAATTTTCTATTAGTAATGGTCTTTTAACAGGGGACAAAGACCTTAATGTAATTTACTCATACATGGTATCTTCCAACCCAATCTCTGTTTTTGCTTTGCTAATTTTTTTAAAGGTCAGAAAAATGAATGGCCACATAGGATTAGGCATTTACAGTTGTGAGGTGGTTAGGACTACAGATTTTGGAGTCAAACTGACCTGGGTTAAAGATCTGCTTCCACCATTTTCGAGTTGGGTGACCTGGGTGGTTCCTTATTTCTCTGATGCCCAATATCTTCATCTTTAAAATGGGAAGGAAATTCTAATGTCATAAAATGAGATTATCTGTAAAACACATAAAGCATTCAGCACAATATGAGGCCACACTGTGTTGTATATAATAGGTACTCAATAAATGTTCGCTATCATTATTACTATTTAAATATCAAGGCATTAAAAATGCCTTTCTAGCGTGGTGGCACATGCCTGTAATCCCAGTACTTGGGAGACTGAGACAGGAGGATCACAGGTTCGAGGCCAGCCTCAGCAACTTAGCAAGACCCTTAGCAACTTAGGCCCTGTTTCAAAAGAAAAAATAAAATAGAGCTGGGGGTGTATCTCAGAGGTAGAACACCTCTGGGTTTAATCCCCAGTACCACACACACAAAAAAAGTGTCTTTCTTAGAAATGCTAACATAGACTTTCTTTTTTTTTTTTTTTTTTTTTTTTTTTTTTTTTTTTTTTTTTTTTTTTTTTTTTTTTTTTTTTTTTTTTTTTTTTTTTTTTTTTTTTTTTTTTTTTTTTTTTTTTTTTTTTTTTTTTTTTTTTTTTTTACGTGCTTTTATTGGTGCATTGGAGTCTTACATTGCAATGAATATCTATTTGATGTTAACATATATGCACACAGCTCTTGGTGCCCCCCCGCCTCCCCCCACCCGTATGAAGTACCAAGAATGATGTTGGTATATTTTCACATGTACATGTTATTTATGATAGTAATTCCATTGATTCCCTTC
>PVJS01007254.1:0-56787 GCA_004027185.1 Glis glis | reverse complement strand
AGAGAGAGAGAGAGAGAGAGAGAGAGAGAGAGCTGAGGCTGGCCGCAAACCCGGATCCTCTGGTCTCCGCCTCCCAAAGTACTGGGATTACAAGCGTGCACCACAAGTTTGTTTTTTATTTAAGTTTTTAATAAACTAAAAATTCTTCATCTCTTCCTTTTCCTTTGCAAATCTCTTTGCACATATTTTATATCACAAAGAGAAAAATTACATAAAGACGATAACACATGTTATTTACATATGTAAACAGTGCCTCATTATTGTATTTCTGTTAGTTCATCAGAAATATTTCTTAAATGAGCCCTTACTATATCTAGGTTATCTATTGTGTATATCATGTGTACTTTTATAGCACTCAAACCACTAGAAACATTTTTGGTTGTTGTCTAATTTTAGATAACTAAGCTAAGCAAGTGTTGCTACTGTAAGTTGCTATGAAGTTGGAAGTAATGTTATTCATCAGATTTGGATAGAAGAAGGGAAATTTACCTGATGACTTGTCATAAACCTTTTGTTAGGGAGTCCTACACATTTGTTCTGAGTCACTAGAACCTGCCTTTATGGGCTTTTCTTTTGGTTGATGGCGAGGAGCGGGGGCTGACTTGGCCTCATTTCCGGGAGGGAAAAGGGCCCATTTTGCTCTGCTGTATCCTTATTTCAGGTCCTCTGCCATCGCCAGGAGCAATGTGGAGTGTCTCGCCTGCAGTCGCCTGCAGCAGAGTTCATATGTGTGACAGTGATCATGAATCTTTCTCCTTTGAAAGTAGCTTTGTATTTGAACATCTAAATCTTGTGCATGCAGATCTAAATTTGGTGAACAAATATTTTCAATTGTCTCTTTAATTAAAAATATGAATTGTGTCTTATACACTTATGTAGCATCTCATACCTCTAGCATAGGATAAGGGATAAACAGAGTGTCATAATGAAATGACAAAACTGTGTCCTCCAGGGTCACACAAACCTGGGCTCCACTCTCCCACTCAAGTTTTTGCTTCAGGCCAGTTATCGACCTATGACTTAGTTGCCTTGCACATAAAAGGGGGTAGTAATACTACCTACTCCATGAGAAGTTGACCACATAAAGTGCAATGTCCAAATACAGTGTTGGCTAAATGTTAGCACTTTATCAAAGTAATTGTTGTTGGCTATATGCTTAAGATGCAGGTCATGAATGAGTAAGGTATTAGATAAATAATATAGATAACATAAGTAAAATCATCTTGCAAGCTGATTGAAATAGGGACAGCCATATATAATATTTTTAAGAAGCATTTGAAGTATTATTATTAGTGTTAATTCTATAAATATGCCCAACCTAATTTAAATATAATTCAGCATTTGAGTTGGGAATGTCAAAACATGAGCCTTAAATGTTTTTGTTTTTAAAATGGAGTGTGGCTAAGTAATAAATATTCTCTTTAGCTCAACATTCTATAGCCATAATAACTATTACCTGGTGTACAGGACTGTAGGTTTGGTAAGGAATAGGGCAGATGGAGGGGAGGAGAAGGGAAGTTCTACATAGAGAAACTGTAGGGCCAGTGGTGGGGCTTATACTAGAATGTCTTGGAATAGTCTGAATTGTCTGAGGGAAAGATATAGGACATAGTGATTGCTCATTAAATATTAAGTCAGAGTTATAGTTGGAAGGATAGAAGAAGGAGAGCACCTGAAGGACAGATGTGGGGAATGAAGGACACCTGGGTCATCATGAATAAACGATTAGCAAAGAACTGATTAGAATCCAGTTTAATAATTTACTACCAAATTGCATTTATGTCTAAAAATGCTAAAAAAATGCTCCTGCTAAAGCGTTCCTTGAATATAGATAAGGTGTTTGATTTTGAAAGTGTGTGAATTGTACCAGTTACAATTCTTGGTCTAAGTCCATACAAGTTGATAGTTCCCAAAAAGAAAATACTAAATTGGGAATAAGAGCTCAGTGAAGTCATAATTTCTCAAAGTGTGTACACTACTGATGCTTTGAAAAATAACATTTAATATCATATTGTAGGATGTTATATATTTTAATTGTACATTAGAAAATAATATCAAATGTATTAAACACAAAATTTTATGAATATCATTTCTTAAGATGAAGAAATCTTTAGATGGATAAAGAAGGTGACCTGAGGGAGTTGGGAGGGGGGTGGAGGGAAACACACTATAGCACATGATGTACATACACAAACCTATAAGACTCAATCACTATCCAAGCATGAAAGGGAGGGAAGGGGGAGGGAATAGGGTGGGATTGGAGGGAGGGCTAAATGTGCAATGTGTGCATGGATGATGTTCATACCCTGACATATATCAAAATGTATAATTACAATGCACCAATAAATGAACATAAAAAAAGAAAAATAAAAAATTTTATGCATTAATTACATGCATAATCACATGCAAAAAAAGATGAGAATAAGTTTTTAAAAATTGAGGCAATATAAAGAAAACATACTTTTTTTTTTTGCAGTACCGGGGATTGAACACAGGGGTGTTCTACCTCCACGCTACGCCCCCAGCCCTATTTTTTATACTTTAGTTTGAAACCGGGTCTCACGAAGTTGTGGAGGGCCTCGTTAAGGAGTGAGAGAGAAAGAGAGAGAGAGAGAGAGAGAGAGAGAGAGAGAGAGACGGAGAGAGAGAGCGAGAGCTGAGGCTGGCCGCGAATCCGGATCCTCCGGTCTCTGCCTCCCAAGGTACTGGGATTACAAGCGTGCACCACCACGCCTGACTTGAAAACATACTTATTAAATAATTATATAAGTGATTTGGGGGCTCAAAAACTGGTAGAAATTGTATACAAATCACTAAATTTTGGGAATTGCTGATTTAAGGTAATGAATTGCCTAAGTGAAATTGGTGAAAAACAGCACATGAGCAACTATAATTTTTCTCTTTTCAATAGCTTAAGGTCTCTGATAGCAACAACTTTGTCACTGCTACTATACTATAATAAATTATTTGAAACCATTTTATACATATTTATACCAGTATAAGCTCCATACAATCAGATACCATGTTTAATATGTATGTTGCTATGTCCCTAGTGCCTGGAACATAATATGCACTCATAAACACTGGTGAACAAACTAACAAGTATGTAGACTTAAGTAAACACATTTAAAACTCCAAAAATTGTACCCAGGTGATAGCACAGAATGACAGACATAAGATATTTTATCAATATAGAAATTACTTTCACTTTATCTGTCTAATGTCTAATAGAAGCCCACTATACTATACCTGCCATTAAACTTGTTGCTAATCATACCATAGAGTTTATCAAATGTAAAAACAAATAAACAAACAAAAAATAAAACATAATGACCAGAATTAGGGAGATGTTGTGTTTATCATCTTTTTATCACTGTTTATCACAAAAATGTGTGATAATAACAACTTGGGAGAAGAAAGGTTTATTTTGGCTCATGGTTTCAGAGGGTCAGTCCACAGTTAGCTGGCTCCAAGGCAGAAACATCATGGCAGAAGGACAGGGGCTCATGGCAACCAAGAATGAGAGAGAGAGAGAGAGAGAGAGAGAGAGAGAGAGATTATGAGAGAGAGAGATTATGAGAGAGAGAGATTATGAGAGAGAGAAATTATGAGAGAGAGAAAGGAAGGCCCGAGGCTAAGGAGAAGATATAACCTTGCAGGCCATACTTACTGTGACCTGCTTCTTCCAACTAGGACCCACCTCCTAGTAGTCCATTCGGCTACCAATGAATTAACCCATTGGTGAGCTCAGAGTTCTAATAATCCAATAATTGTCTAAAAGCCCCACCTCTGTCCTTCTTTGCATGGGAACCATGCTTCTAACCCATGAGCGTTCAGGGTATTTCAGAAAGCAAACCCTAAAAGATGTGAAGCCATGTCAATTGAGGATCTACTACAGTGACTGGAAAGTCCAAGTGATTACATAAAGATAATGTTTTAAAAAAGACTGATTTGTAAGAATATTTCAGAATTCGGTTTTTCCTGCATATTTATTGAAGCTATTTGGTATTCCTAAATAATGTTAGGAAGAAACTATAGTTGATTTTGATTCAAAGATCACAAACTTTTTGAGTTTTCTAAGCCTAGCAAAGGCAAGTGGTAGGAGAGTTACATCTGTTTTGAAAATAACACATTAATTTTGTGATATGCAATTTTTAAAGTGTCTAAATGAATGGTTTCTTTTGTAATCGTGCTATGGAGAAGTTGAGTTTGGTATGCTTATATAAGTTCCGTGATTATTATATTCCAGAAATAATGTATATACTACTAAATATTTTACCACAGTGACAGTTTATATCTCCCTTTAACCAAGAATATTATAAAGAGGTTGGTTCCATAATTTAGCTATTGTGAATTGTGTTGCTATAAACACAGATATGCATGTATCACTGATATGCATGTATCACTACAATATTGCGACTTTAGTTCTTCTTTTCTTCTTCTTCTTCTCCTTCTTCCTCTTCTTCTTCTTCCTCCTCCTCCTCCTCCTCCTCCTCTTCCTCCTCTTCCTCCTCCTCCTCCTCCTCCTCCTCCTCTTCTTCTTCTTCTTCTTCTTCTTTTTCTTCAGTACTGAGGATTAAACCCAGGGGCATTCTCCCTCCAAGCTACACCCCCAGCCCTATTTTATTTTTTATTGTGAAACAGGGTCTTGCTAAGTTGCTAAGGGCCTCACTAAGCTGCTGAGGTTGGCTTCAACTCTATGATCCTCCTGTCTCAGTACCTGATCCCAAGTACTGGAAACACAGGTGTGCTCCACATGCCTGGATGACTTTAGATTTTAGGAAAGATACTGAGGAGTGGTCTAGCTGGGTCACTAGGAGTGGTTCCACTCCTAGTTTTTGAGGAGCCTCCATACTGAGCTCCAAAGTGCTTGTACCAATTTACACTCCCAAATTCTTTCAAATGCTTCCAAGATTTCTGGCAAACAGATCAGCAACCTCTATGAAAGAAATTAAGAAACTTATCTCTAGAAAACCTGACCAATGTAAAGGAAAGACTTAAAAATGCTGGCATGGGTGAGAGAGAGTCTAAAACCTGGGTTTCTCAGTTGTATCTGTAGGAAGGTAATCAAATAATTTATTATCCAAAGAAAGACACAACTGATCATAAATGGAGAGCTGTTAGTAAACATATTAAGGCAACTGGAGTAAATTAAGACTTTACTGGGCACACCAGGATATCTGGTCACACTAACCTGAGGGACATGCAAAGTCAACAAGACCCTCTCACTTTTAATATTAAACACATAGCTAATAGTGATCAGGAATCTGATGAAAGGCATAAAGATAATCAAAGAAAAAGAAAACTAAAGAAATGAACAGAATAAAGGAACTTAAAACTAAAGGAGAAAGAAGAGAAAGGTACTTATTATCCTTGGGATACAAGAAAAGATTTCACATTCCTAAAGCAATGATAGCATGCTATTAAAAAGGAGATTTTCAAGCCGGGTGTGGTGGCACACGCTTGTAATCCCAGTACTTTGGGAGGTGGAGACTGGAGGATCCGGGTTCACGGCCAGCCTCAGCTCTCTCTCTCTCTCTCTCTCTCTACTTAGTGAGGCCCTCTGCAACCTCGTGAGACCCAGTTTCAAAATAAAGGATAAAAAATAGGGCTGGGGGTGTGGCTTGGAGGTAGAATGCCCCTGGGTTCAATCCCCGGTACCGCAAAAAAAAAAGGAGATTTTCAACAAGAAAGAGTTCTCTGACTTAAAACCACAATAAAAAGTCATTTTAGAGAGAACAGAAAACATGAGACAACATCAAGAATAGATAAATAAAAAGGAATGTAAGCACACGAGTTACCCACATGAACATGAGCACCCAACCAATGGATGAGAGTGGAGGTATCACACGGTGTGTCATTATACACTTTAAGAACACCTGGGACAAACAGAAGATTTTCCTAACTTTCAGAGACAAGGACTTAGTGATATTGAAGGATTAAGAAGCTATCACAGGATGTACTATACCAAATTAGGGAGTTAAAATTAGAACAAAGAAGACATTGGAAATAGGAATTCTGAGTTCCAATATAGGGGAGATTGGGGAAATTCTCAGGCCTGGTGACGGGAAATTCCATGATGGCGGTGTGCCCCAGACAGAATGAGCAAACGGTTTGGGCTAGAGCAATGTGACATACTAATGAGATGCTCACTGTTTCCGGTCACTTCAAACCCGAGAACAGAATGTGTCTGATTCTATTCTGGACTTGGCTGGCCTGGACAATGTACTTAAGGACAACCTAGAGCAGTCAGGGTGTTCATTTTACCTCTCACAACCAGGCTGTCTTAGCCCTGAAACCTAGAGCCTTAAAACCAAGTGACCTTAAAAGCAGAAAGGAAAAATATGGGTCCCGGGAAAAAGAATAAAATAGATGAACATAGAGTCACGAAATGGATAACAGTGCTAGTGATGATATGGAAGATAATAGAGTGAATTCTTATTTAGTCTCACCGTTTAATGGTGATTGTGTTTGTTCATAAATATGAGTAAAAATAGGATGTGAGATTAATAATTACGTGAAGTGAGGTCAGTCCTAACGAAGCCACCTGCACACAAATGCAACAAGATTTTTTTTTTTCTGACAACTTGATCCACAGGGATATTTATTCTTTTCCAAAGTTATTTTCTCATCTTTTGTTAATGAGACAACTACCCTTATGTGGCAGATGTTTATGTGATGAGCTTTTGGGCTTCTGGTTTATATCAGTTCCAAGAAATAGAACTTCAAATTTTTGCCTGTATAGGCAACATATAGTATTGGAGCAATTTATTATTTGACTTTCTCGGTTGGAGTAATTAGACAAAGACATAAGAGAAAAAGAGAGATTAGTTGCTGCTTATGATTCTCTCTAAAAAATCTCCAGGGACATTCTGTCATGGAAATTGCTGTCCACAGTAGGAAGAAAAGGCTACCCCCAAAACTGAAAAATCTAAGGTTTACAGAGACAGGGACACAGTCATTATTGGGTTTAAGTTAAGTCAGAAGGGAGAAACTGCTGGTTAAAAAGTGTGAGATTATTCCTGTGGCTTTTGGTGTTTGATCACAAAGCAATAAGCTGATCTTAATTGGATTTCCCGAGGTGTTTTTTTTTAATTCATCCTGTCTGAACAGTTGATTACTGTGGACTAGAGAAGAGCTTCAGGCTCCAAACACAAGAGGAAACCAAACAATAGTTCCCAGCCACAGATAATGGGGATCCATTCTCAGATTTTGAACACAGAGATTGCACAAAAAAAGGCAGTATAGTTAAAATGTGTTTTGGCAGGTTGTGTGAAAATACTTAAAGGTGGGCACATCTGGGTACCATTTTGGAGGCTCCAGGAGTGACCCTTGAGTTACCTGTTATGGAACGAGAGCCACTTTGCCTGAATTTTACATGGTATAAAATTAAGAACTGACCTCTCTTCACATAATTATTAATCTCCCCCGTCCTGGGTCCTGGCCTGTGGTGTGGGCCTCACCCTGACTCTTATAGTTTTCCTTTCCCTTTCTTGATTTCAAGTTCGAAAACCATTTGAGAACTTTTGTAGTATTAACCTATCGCTATGACTGACACACAATGAAGAAGTGATTTCAAGGAAAGGCTGGCAGGTAGAAGCCATCTATAGAATGAGTGCGAATCCAAAAGACAGTCCTGGGTGAGTGGGTCATCAGTCACGGAGAAGAGTCCTTTACGGGCTGTGTTTGATCATTGAGTTGGTTCCCAGATTTTCAATTGAAGCTGTATGAACAGAATTGAATTCAAAGATTTATACTGATTGTGAGGAACTGAAATAGCTGAACGCGTGAAGCAGGAGTTTGCTGAGTGATTACAAAGGTTTATAACAAAGACAGCTCCTGAGAGGTGGACAAAGAGGAGAAGACGGGGCTGAAAGAAGACACGGAGGAGAGCGGTTCTCGGTGTGGGTTAACTATAGAGGAGGTAAAGTAGGTTAGGAGACAGAAAGAGAAAAGAAAATGCCTTTGATGAGAAAAAATAGAAATGAGCAGAGGGAATAAAAAGGAAGAAGCCAGGGTTTGGAGGGGTTTGGTGGAGGCCACACACATCAGAGAAATAGCTCGGGACTTATTGGAATGTGAGGGGGTCAGAGTTCAGTAGCGCCCACTTGTGAGTGTTAATAATCTCTCACACAGAATAGAAGGACTTCGTGTGTCCTCGTTTCTAGCTGGTTTCTTTAAAAAGCAGGAAGAACAGGCATTATAATCACATTAAACATCACAGATGACACCCCATACAATTCCATCCCATCCTGTTGCGTTCTCGAACAAGATTTGGCTAGATTCAGTTTAACAGTTTGCATTGAAAAATGAACTAGGTACTGAGGGGGATAATTTAAATTATCCCGAAAGTTGGGCTCAAATCTTCAGCAACGATTTACCCAGGTACACAGAAATATACTAGTTATCCTATCAAGCTCTCTGAAAATTACATTAGAGAAAATACTTCTAGTTGAATTCTGAATGAAAACTGATAATAATTACCTAATGGTACTGATTTCATTTGGAATGTGTTTTCTGATTAAAAACCCTAAGGCATTAGTTGGACAATTAAGAAGTAAATAGTTTATAGCAAAAATGTTGTTCGAACCACAGATAATGCGTTAGAGCCATGTAGGGGAGTTTTGACGATAATTAAGAGATATGGATGAAAAAATGCTCACTTCAGAAATCAGTACAGATCATACCACAGAATCTCAAATAAGGAGTGATGTTTATACACACACCTGAGCTTGTGCATGTGTGTGTGCACGCGCATGCACACAAACACACATACATACACACACACACACTATACACACGGTAATTACAAACCAGCTCTGAATCACGCAAGCCTGGCTAAAAAGTTAGGTTTCAAGTTTACTACATGTATAACCAGGGACTTAATTTTTCTGAGCTTTAGTTTAATCTTTCAAACAACAGGAATATAATAGTAATATCACCTATCTTTGGGGTTGTCATGAGTTATTGAGTGAGTTAGTATATGATATTCTCAGAATGTGCCTGGTACTTAGTTTATCCTCAATCATATATGTAGTTATAAGTATGAAATACAAAATCTTTATCAGACATTTTCTAACATGTCAGTAATTCTCATTTTAAAATTTCCCGGCAAGCAATTTTTACTTTTGCTTATCTATATTTTCAAATTTTACTTCATTAAACAATATGCTAAAACTGTAAGACTAAGAGTAAGGCTTTATATTTTACAAACTAAACATGGTACTGTTTTCAACATGTAGGAATAACTGCTGTTGGAATTATGAATAAATACAGATGAATATGAGTAGGTGTGGTAAGCAGAATTTTAAGAAGGCCTTGAAGACTGCAGCCACCTGGTGGACAAGCCCCATGATGCCCTCACCTTGAATGTGGGCGGGGCTTGCAAATATGATGGTCATCACTCCTGAGATTGAGTTATTTTCTATGGCAAAGGTGAAGAGAGTTTGCAGATGTAATTAAGGGCTCTAATCAGTAGGCTTTGAATTAATCAAAGGGGTAATTATCCTGAGTAGGAATGACCTAAACAACTGAGCCCTGGAGGACAGTCTGTAAGACAAGATTCCTCAAGGGCATTTGGACACATTGATGCTCCTAACTATCTTGAATGGCTAGAAGAAAAATATTCTGACTGCAGAAAGTTGTGTTGTCCTCCTTACTGCTCAGATTGTGCATTAGTCTGCATTTTGTCACTGTGACCAAAATACTTAGAGGAGGAAAGGCTTATTTGGCTCATGGTTTCAGAGGTTTAGTCCACAGTAGGCCGGCTCCAAGAAAAGAACATCAGGGTAGAAGAAAGCTTCTCAGGGTAGCTGGGAAGCAGAGAGACAGAGACAGACAGACAGACAGACACACACACACACACACACACACACACACACAAACACAGAGGAAGGGACCAGAGACTGATACAATCTCCAAAACCATACCCCACGTGACACCTTCTTCAGCCACAGCCACATGCTACCTGCTACAGTCACCAATCCATCAAATCCATTCAAATTATTAGTCCATCCATGGATCTATCCACTGATGAGATGAGAGCCCTGATTGAATTATTTCACCTCTGAACAGTTTTTAATACATGAGCTTTTCCAGGAGGCACCCTATATCCGAACCCTAACACCATCTGGGGCTTCGGGTTACATGGAGTCATGCTTCAGAAGGAAGAAGTGGATAAAGCTGTATTTCTGAGTGTCTTTATTTCTGAGTGAAGCCTTCAGCTCACAGAAAATAAGCTCTTCCCAAAGCAAACCAGTCTTTCATATCGTGTGTACCCTTGATGTGAGGATTGTAAACATTATGGTTTGTTTTCCTAATTGTCCTTTGAGATGCCTATAGGAAAGAAACTAAGTTCCTAATTTTACAATCCCGGTAAAGATGTGAGCAGTCGACCCAGCTTGCTTGTGCCAGGCTCCCGATCCACAGGAACTATGAGATAAGGAACTTGTGTTACTGTGCAGTTGCTATGAAAATGAACACTATGGGGTAGGAACCACTTGGCTTTGCAGGGGGTGAGGTGGGTGGTGGACAGTTTACAACACTTTCTACTGGAGCCCAAGGCTACCCCCTCAGTGACTCATTTCCCCCCTGCCCACACTGCAACACTCAAAGTTGTGGGAAGCATACTAATAAAAATAATATTACTGAGTGCGAGTGCTTAGGAACTTGAGCAACAAGCTCTCTATAAATATTAGATTAAAAAGACATGAACAGCTTTTACCATTATAGAGGATAATAGAATTTGATCAGCTAAATCCCAGGGCTTTATAAAGCACAAATTATGTAAACAAGCTTAATGGCATTTTGATAAAACTACAAAACCAGTGCTACGAAGAATGCAAGTAGTGTTCCTTATTTGGACTTTAAACTTCACGTGTGAGAGAGCACAGATGCTTACTTAGATTTTTAAAATAAATAGGAATGCAAAGAGAGTTATGGAGGACATTAATTAGAGTGCAGAATATGAAGGGAAACCTTGGTTTTGGTTTAGGGATCAGCAGTAAGGCTCCAAGGACAATGGCTGGATCTAGCCCCATTATTATTATTATTATTATTATTATTATTATTATTATTACTCATCAGATAGGAAGAAGAAAGAGAAGCTTTAAACATAAAAGTTCAAGGTTTCCAGTGAAAGGATGTTGATAAACATGTGAAGAAAACTAAACAAGCTAAACATGTTAGAAAAATGTGCAATGAAGAAAAATAAATACTGGAGATATAGGATAGTACATATTCTTTAAAATGATAACACCACATTTTCAAACTTTGGATGTGAATAGAGAAAAAGGGAAAAGTAATGGCCAAATTTTATAATATGCCCTAAGAGCTAAAACAGGAAACTAGGCTTTGGCTTTCACGGTATAATGAATTCTCTACAAGGGATTCACTGAAAATATTTTCTCCTTAAGGCCAACTGTGCAGCACTGGGAATGCTCTGTCATTTAGGGAACCCCATAATTTCCAAGAGATGAACTCAATCAATGGTTCCCCCAATGTGCCTTTGCAGGATCCTTAGATGGCCCATCACTTTGGGCCATTTCCTGGATCCTAGTTGCAATTATTCATTGTACTTTGGGTACACCACCAAATCTATGGTAGACATTTACAGTGGTTCAGTCATGCTCCATTCTCCAAGTGTTTTAATCATTCTCTAGGACCCCAGGAGTAATTTAATAGTCCACATGGAAGACCCAGTTGCCCCTCGAATGATCTCACATACATTTACTCTACCACCCTTAATTATACATATATATATATATATATATATATATATATATATATATATAAATATATATATGATATGGCTAATGTTTTATAATTTACATGTATAATATATATTATGTATATAACATATCTGTGTCATATGATATATATATATATAATATAGACATATATAATATATAATTTATACACATAAACACACACATGCACTTTTGCCAATCTTGGTCATTCTACCTTCCAAATAGATGTAAACCTATCTACTTCTCATCACTTAAACTATTACCACAGTACTCCCTGGAAACATACTATCTTCCTTGGATTTTTATAGTAGTTGCAGAACTGGCTCCCAGGCTTTCACTCTGTCTCTCATAGCACCCCAAGTATAGGTTTTAAATGTAAACAAGATCTTCTCCTGCCCAAAACATCTCCATGCATTCTTACTCACTACAGTTGAAAAATAATTGCAATAATGCAAACCAAACTTTCTTCTGCCCTGCAATCCTCACTGCTGGTATGCCCTGAGCCTATCTGCTCTCATTCTAAGTCCCCCTTCCTTGGGCTCACTATGCTGAAGCAACAGGCATTTTAGTTCTTTGGATTGAACCAGTATCTTTTGTGCCTTGGGACATTAAATATAGGGGTCCTTTCTTTCCCTCCTTTTTTGAATATGTGTCTCCTTTTGCTGTTTAGGATTTGGTTGTATATACAATTTCTCACAAAAGAGATTATCTGAACCAAGTCTCTCCACACTTGATCTTAGCCAAAAGGCTGAGAAAGGATTAGATAGAGTCTCTTTATAAACTTTATAGAGTATGTCAGGCTGTCACCCCCTCCTCTTCTTTAATACACGGGTCTTGGAAATGGAACAGTCCAAGCCACACTTTCTGGTATCAGGTTCTCTTCGTGATGGTAAGTCCATGTTCTTCCCAGCAGAAGGAAGGGTTATGAAATGGCAAAGGGTCAAAAGGTGACTGCCAGTCCGTAAGGCAAGATTCTTCAGGGGTACTGGGACACACTGATGTTCATAATTATTGTGATTGGCTATAAGAAAAATATTTTAACCACAGAAAAGTTATATTCTCCTCCTTACTGCTCAGACTACATCTGGAGCTTTGGGCTACACTGAGTCATGGTCTACAAGAGAGATATTGATAAAGATGAGATTTATGTTCCTGAGTGAAGGGTTCAATTCACAGAAATGTAAGCTCTTCCCAGAGTTAACCAGTCCTTCATTTTGTGTGTGTCCTTGAGAGGAGGATTGCAAAATTTATGGTTTTCTTTCCCCAATTCTCCTTTGAGAGGCATGTAGGAAAATAACTAATTTGTTAATTGTATACTTCTGGTCAGCATGCCCTGATTTCCTTTGACCTATTAAGTTGACTTTAATTGTATTATAAACTTTTACATATTAAAAGAAAGATTTTCATGGATTAAATAAAGTTCTCATAGATTTTATACTTGAGTTCAGGCAAGATTAAAATGAAGAGCAATAGGAAAGGGCCTGTGCACCCATCCAAGAACTTCTACATCAAGGTCTCTGGAAAGCAGATTCCTTCTCTGGTGCACACTTAAGAGCTCTTGGCATAGAAGAAAATTTGGGGGATGCTAGCTCCCATTTTACCATCTTCTCTACATGTCTTCTATACTGCCACATGTCCTTGTCATTCTCCCTCCATTCCATACCATGCCTGGTTTAGATCTAGAATGTCCCCAAAGTCTCATGTGTTGAAGGCTTGGTCCCAATGCAGAAATGTTCAGAGATGGGAATTGGTGGAGGTGATTGGATTAAGAGAGCTCTGACCTCATCAATGTTGATCCTTGGGAGTTGGTGGAAACTGGAAACTATAGGTGGTGGGGTGTGGCTGGAGTAAGCAGGTCACTGAGGTGTGCCCTGGAAAGGTATTTGTTCTTTTCCTCCCTTCTCCTCCTCCTGTTCTTCCTTCTTCTTGTTCTTGTTCTTGTTCTTGTTGTTCTTGTTCTTCTTGTTCTTGTTCTTGTTCTTGTTCTTCTTGTTCTTGTTCTTCTTCTTGTTCTTGTTCTTCTTCTTGTTCTTGTTCTTCTTGTTCTTGTTCTTCTTCTTCTTCTTTCTCCTCCTCCTCCTCCTCCTCTTCCTCCTCCTCCTCCTCCTCTTCCTCCTCCTCCTCCTCCTCCTCCTCCTCTTCCTTCTCCTCCTTCCTCTATCTCTCTCTCTTTCCTTCTCTCTGTCTCTCTCTCTTTTGCCTGGCTTCCATGTCCTGAGCAGCTTTCCTTTGCCATGCCTGTCATGATATTCTGCTTCACCTCAGGTCCCCCCAAAATGGAGCTGGCTGATCATATATTGAAACTTCTGAAGCAGTGAGCCAAAATAAACCTTTCCTCTTGTTTTTCTTGGGTATTTTTCACAGCAACAAAAAGCTGGCTAACATCCTCAGCTCTCTGCTATTACTGAAATGTCTCTACTAGGGTCTGCTTGCCTGCCTACAGTGCCGTTTACAATATGAAGTTCTAGTCATGCAATCCTGTGACCTGTTGAGTTAGTCTCCAGGGGTGCACCCAAGAAGCTATGTGAAAAAGATAAAGTTTGATAAATGATTTTGAAGCATAGTCAGATTTAAGAATCATGGGTCTCAAACATTTGAATCTTGCCTTAATGATTTGGGTAAGCTATTTAACTCCTGACACCTTAAAAAGAGATAATGATAATAATACTTACTCCTAGGGAACCTTTACTGAAAGTTTACTAGGTGTCAGACAATATACTGAGGATCATCTGTGAGTTGTCTTATTTTGTTCATACAATAATATTATGAGGTAGGTATCATTTTAATCCATCTTATGGATAAAGTTTCTGATGTTGTATTTAGTTTAGTAGAGTTAGTGAAGGTACCCAAGACAACATATCTGGTGGATATGGAAGCCCGGATACAAACCCAGGTATCTGCATAAAGAATGGATGGTGCCCGGCACATAGTAAACAGTCACACGTGGCCATCGCCCTCAGCAGCATTATATCATCATTATCCTTAGCATCCATGCCTTGCGTGTTCATTAAATGCTAGCCCTCTCCTGGAGCCAGTGAACAGTGCATGCCTCACACCTCTTACTAGATTTTTGGAAGATAGGATGCTGTCAAGTGTCTGATGGGAAAGTTGCTCGTATTTTAGAGATCTGTACATCATCCACACTGAAGTTGGAGTTTATAAGAACCCACAATCTCATTTCATAGCCCCAAATCTTAATATGGAACTGAAGAAAAATTAGTTTCTTTCCCCAAATAAATTTCACGAAAGGTTCAAGTAATCTTTGCTATCACCAGAAAGGGATTTCAGTACACCGAAAATTTCCTTCTATATTCACAGAGAATAGACAAAGGTCTACAGTGGTGTATACACTCTCCTTCATGTGGGCAGGGAGGGTATTTGAGCAGTGATACTAAATTTCCCCCTCTCGGGGAGGATGCTCCATGAGTCAGCTCTTTCTGTGGACTTCAAGAGTGCAGTTTCACTCTCTGGGGTTTTCCCTTATATACTGACTTTTAAAAATGCTAATCAAGCCAGGTGTGGTGGCGCACATTTGTAATCCCAGTACTTTGGGAGGCGGAGACCAGAGGATCCGGGTTCGAGGCCAACGTCAGCGAGCATGCGTGCGCGTGATCTCTCTCTCTCTCTCTCTCTCCTCCCCCCCCCCCTCTACCTAGTGAGGCCCTCAGCAACTTTGTGAGACCCGGTTTCAAAAATAAAGCATAAAAAAAAATAGGGCCGGGGGTGTAGCGCGGAGGTAGAACGCCCCTGCGTTCAATCCCCGGTACCACAAAAAAAAAAAAGCTAATCAATTAACATGATTAATTAGCTAATCAATTGCTCAGGCCAAAGATAGACTGTTAAAAAATATAGCATCAGAAAGTTCCATCCCTTTAGAAATATATTTCACTATTTTACCTAACAAACCCAGCAATGTTTAACTTGTTAGATAAAAATATAGCACTGAAGAAACAAACCATCCATAGAACTATTTATTCTCAACACATAGAAAACCCTTCTTCATAAAACATAAATATGACATAGTTACCTGTCATGTTGCAGTAAACTTTCAGAGGCCCCAGAGGTCCGCTGCCATCAGGGTCTATCCAGTAGTAATTTGAGGTCTGGCCTAGGTGTTTGTATGCTTCACAGGAAGGCTCGTAGATTGCTGGAAAAAAAATATCCTACATGAACACAGGGCAAAACAAATGGCTCCCCAGATAAACGCCCTACTAACACATCCAGTTCTAGCAAGCCGCTGTTCAGAAGTGTTTCTTCTGGTTGGAATGAACATCCTCTTTCTCTAAATTTAAATTCATGACTTAGTTTTTTCTCTATAAGCATTTCCAACCTCATAAACAAGATAGCAAGTTCCTGATATGGCTTTATATTTGGGGAAAGGAGTAAAACAATAAATAGTTAAACAAAACTAATGTGCTTTTACTGGGGTTCATAATCATTGAAATAGTTAATTTATAGTTATTGGTAGCTATCATCTCCTTACTTTGAAAGGTCATAAATATTCTCTCTCTTTCTTTGGGCTAACAACAAAGAGATTATGGAAAATTCTCTCTATCCCACACACATGCACACACACACTTTTTTGGAGTTAACATAAATTTTCTACAAATGGTATATGATTTCTCATCTTACTTTACCTCAGAAAAAAAGGAAAGAAATTTCCCTGATTCATTTTATTTGTTACAGGTGCTTTAATTACATCAAATCTAGTTTGTGTGAAAAGCTGGCATTCATATAATTAAATTATAGGGTTTCTTCTTATTTTCTTTTTTCCCCCATGCCTGTGACACATTTTCTTTTACTCACTGAGACTGCACCTGTCTTCAGAGTACAAAACGGACATTTATATACCTCCTTGGTAATGAGACCACCTAAAACGCTATTGAGGAAACATTTATTTTTTTTAACAGTCCACACAGACATTTATGAAGAATATGAAAAAAAATCTCTTATAAAACTAAGAACTATTCCTGGTGAAAATCTGTCTACCTGGTCCACTAGTGGTATCCTTTCATAGCGTGCACTTAAATCACACTCCTGGGAGCTATTGTGCGTTAAATTATGAAATAGGACGTCTCAGTCTAAGGCCATCCTTTATTTCCTTCCCACCAAGTCCTCTCTGCCTCCCTTTGGGTTATCATGGCTTCCTCTCTCCAAGGATGTTAGACCTTATTATTGTTTGGATTTAGAATGTGTCCCTAGGCCTCACGAAGACAACGCAGCCATGCTGGGGGCAGGGCTTGGCTGCCAAGGAGGGGTCCCTGGAGTTGCGGCCTTGGGGATTATATATGGTCCCTCCTTCTCTTGTGCTCTCTCGCTTCCGGCCTCTGTGATGTGAGAGCGGAGCCCTTAGGTGCTCTCTCTCTGCCTCCTGCACCATGTCCTCAGCTCCACAGACTTCACCTGACCTAATGTGGACTGAACCCCTGAAATTTCCAGAACTGTAAGTAAATAAATCTCCTTTCTCTAAGTTGTGGTAGTCAGGTGTTTTCAATGCTGACTGAAACAGACCTTTAAGTCTATTTCATTTGAACAACCCACTAGACTAAAACATTTATTTTTATTTTTTTATTGGTGCATTGTAATTATACATTTTGATATATGTCAGGGTATGAACATCATCCATGCACACACTGCACATTTAGCCCTCCCTCCAATCCCACCCCATTCCCTCCCCCGTCCCTCCCTCTCATGCTCGGATAGCGACTGAGTCTTAGAGGTTTGTGTATGGGTGGAGATAAAAGCATTTCTAAAATTTTTTTGGTTTCCTCATTCCTTCCTCCCTCTCTTCTTTCTGTAAATAATTGCTTAGTGCTTGCGATATCTTGTCCAGCTGTGCACAGCCCAGATACAAGACCTCTGGAGCAGGTTTGTTCACTGGTTATTTGGGTATTGCTTATGCATAAAGTGCAATTGGAAGAGGATGTGGCTAGAAAGGAAAGCAGAGCCCATCTGTCTTTGTTCCTGGGTTAATCATTCATAGGTCTATTTTCAATTTCCTAAGTGTCTAATTTCAATAATAAATTATATTTTTCTTCTAATTTTGAATGCCATACCAAATAAAATACTGCAATAAAAAGCAGGGGAAGAGTATTTTTTTTAACTTTAAGCAGGAAAAGGCTATAATTAGATATAAGTTTCAGAAAGAAAAAGCTGTGTAGAAAACAATAGATTTGGAGTAAGCAATTCATAAGGTAAATAGAGCATTAGGCTGCTATAGCCAAAGGCCATTTGAAAGACAATCAGCACTTAAACTAACGCAACACAAAAAGGGACAAAGTAGATGGGACTGAATCCAATGCTTTTAACATCAGCAGAACATGGAGACCAACTTGATGTAAATATTTTGGAATAAAGGAGAATTGAGAATGGCCTAACCTTACAGTCTCTGAAAATAAACTAAATGCCTTATTAATTGTTGACAACCTCTCTCCAGACTGTTAAAAATTGGTGATATCTCAAAATAATTCAGGATGTCAATTTCAAATTCTAAGCCTTCCTTTTAGACCCCATGGCCAATCTGCCATTAAAACCTTTTTTTTTCTTTTCATAACCCAATTAAAAAAATGGGCAATCAAAATGAATAGATACTTCTCGAAGAAATACAATTGGTCAACACATATATTTTAAAAATGTTCATATTCACTAGCAATTAGGGAAATAAAGATTCCATCTAACTACAGTTAGAATGGCAATCATCAAGAATACAAACAATAATAAATGCTGGCAAGGACGTGGGGAAATAGGGACTCTTATACACTGTTGGAGAGATTATAAATTTGTACAGCCACTACGGAGATCAGTATGGAGGTTCCTCAAAAGACTAGGAATGGAACCATCATATGATCCAGCTCTACCACTCCCCAGTATCTTTCCAAAAGAATTAAAGTCAGAATACTACAGTGATATATGTATATACATGTTTATACAGCACAAATCACAATAGTCAAATTATGAAACCAATCCAGGTGTTCATCAACAGATGAATGGATAAAGAAAATGAGGCATGTACACACAATGGAATTTTACTCAGCCATAAAGAAGAACAAAAGTATGTCATTTGCAGGAACATAGAAAAAACTAGAGAATATTATGTTAAGTAAGATCAGTCAGTCTAGAAAGTCAAGGGCTATATGTTTTCTTTCATATGTGGAAGAAAATAGGAAACAAAAGGAACTTGAGATAAGCGAGGAGAGAGACCAGTAGAACAGTGGAAGGGGATTGGGGGTGGGGGCAGGTGGGGAGGGAGAAAATAAGGCTTGAAGAAGGATATAGTTCAAATGATGCTATGTCCCCATGTGAAGGTATCACTTCCAATTTCACTAACATGTATGGGGAGGGAGGAAAGGAAAATAGGGTGGGATGCAGAGAAAAATACAAGTGTGTGTGCACTCATGTTTGTATCACTGAATCTCTCTATGATGTATACTTACAAAGCACCAATAAAAGTATTCTTAAAACCTAATCATTCCGTTTTCCTTCTGCCAAATCTCCAGACCTTGTCTTTATCATCTGGTATCTGGTTTACAACACTTGGTCTATTGACTGATTGTTCTACCCAGCTATGTCTTTACTTCTCACCAAAGTATGCTCTCTAACTATTGGTTTAGTCTCAAAACATCACTTTCATTATGCCAAAAATATGTAATGTTTCTTCAGTATTTTTGATACTATATCACAGTTTACCATCTATGAACATAAGAGTTTTCATAATCCTGATTGGTCTTTCTAGGCGTGTGCAACTTGCCGATGCCAGCCGTGTGTTCTGATCAGTCAGATTTGCTGCAGGACTTTGCTTCCCTCATGCTCCTGCTTTCTGAGGTTGTCTTTGCAACAGACCACAGGCTCTTCCTCAATCTATACAATTTCTCAATTGGAGGGATCAGTTGAGGTAGAAGTGGTAAGAAGCATGCCTGTGCACTCATATAGACTTGGGTCCAAATCCTGACTCCACAAAATACCACTTGTATAACACTGGCAAAGTTACTGAACTTCACTTAGCCTTGTCTGAAGAAGAGTTATAATAAATATATAATACTGATATTTGGAGGAATGGAAAGAATAATCCACTGCGATTGCTTAACATAGTGTCTGACCCAAGGTAAACTTTTAATGGGTGGCATTTTGGGGCATTTTTATTATTACTGTAACAATTATTTAGGTTCCACTCAAATTCCTCTTCCTCCAGGAAACTCTCCCTAGTCAATAGGTCTAACTGTACAATCCAGGGCCCTCATTGCTTATATCAAGGTCTACAATACTTGATTATAGTTAACTTAGAACTTGATTGACTCATTTGAGTTTCATCTTTGAAAATATTACTTCCTAACAGGAATGTGAAACATCACAAAGGCAGGGTCTGCAAAATGTTTTTCTTTTCTACTTTTCTACTCCTTACAATCAACATAGTAGGTGTTTAAGAAAAGATATCAGAGTTGGGTGTGGTGGTGTATACCTGTAATCCCAGTATTTGGGAGGCCGAGACAGAAGGATTGCAGGTTGGAATACAGGTACAGTAATGTAGCAAGACCCTATTTCAAATGAAAAATGGTTGGGGCTCAGAGGTTGAGCCCTCTGAATTCAATCCACAGTAACACACACACACACACACACACACCAGAACTAAATTTAAGATGTACCTGATCTTTATTCTTTTCTGAGTTTGGTAAAGAATTGTTAGCTGGCTAAACTGAAGACATATGTGCATATTAATGTATGATTGAATAATAATAAGTGTAAGTAATTACTGATTTCTAGGAAGCACAAAGGGCTTTTAAACAAGGGCTACAGAGCCTCCCTCAAGGAATTAACTGGTAGCAGATTTTGGAGGCATGCAGTTGTGGGAAATTTAATTAGCCAAGAATCTCTTCTCTTTTTCTTCCAAATATGACAATTATTCTGTTTGTCTTTAACTTATGACAGGCTGCTTTTGCCTCATCAACACACATGGAGAGCCGAGTACTTCAGTCCAACTTTTGCATGTGTTAACACCACCAGGAGAGCTTGTTAGAACACGGATTCCTGACCTCACCTGGCAGAGCCTGACTCTGTAGAGAATGTGCAGTCATAACAGGTTCCCAAGTGACGCTGGGGCTGTGGGCCCTCAGACTGTATTTTGAGAAGCGTGGTTGTAATCTCAAAAAAAGAGTAAACTCAATAAGGGTGGATGAATTTTTTATTTAATATTTAAATATCCAGGAAAAATAGGTCACCGAAAGGCAATGCAGTAAAATTTTAAATACAATAAGGTTAGAATGCTACCTCGCTTCCTTCCAAATGATAAAAAAGGAGATATAAAACTCTAAATAAAAAATACAGTGTCAAAAATATATGCTAGTATGAATGCACAGCAATATGTTGGGAAGGAAACACATTAGAACAGTCACCATGATTATTTTTGAGCAGTAAGATTTGGATGATTTCAAACTTTCCACACATCCCACATCACTTAATAAATGTGCATATGTTATCTTATCAATAAAATGCACTTTCAAAATACAGATCTGGATTTATGACACTGAGGTAAAAATGGCAAAAAATGGTGTTGAAATAGTAAAATTGCATTATTTTCACATTCTTAGTAAGAAGTTGAGAGGTTTGAGTTCATATCTCCTTTGCATCATCTACTCTCTGGAAACTCTCCTTAACCTTTAGTTTTCTCAACTGTAAGATGCAGAAAATAATACCTCCTTCACCAGGTTATTGCAGAGATTCATGAAATCACATGCATTGTAAACAAAAATGTATTGAGAATATTTAAATGATTATGCTGAGGATGAACTTATGAAAGTATTTGTCCTGTATATCTCAGCCTACTCTGTGCCCAGTTAGTCCTAGATGGGTTGCATGAATTTGCATAACAAGTTGCAGGAGGTTAATCATATGTAGAAGGATGGAATTAAACCCCAACTTCTCACCCTGCACAAAAGTCAACTCAAGATGGATAAAAGACCTTGAAATTAGACCAGAGACCTTGCAACTACTAGAAGAGGGCATAGGACCAACTCTAACATATAGGCACTGGTAGAGACTTCCTCAATAAGACCCCCAAAGCTCAAGAAATAAAAACAAAAATCAATAAATGGGATAGCATCAGATTTAAAAACTTATGTGCATCAAAGGGAATCATCAAGAACCTAAAGAGAGAGCCTACGGAATGGGAGAAAATCTTTGCCATCTACTCTTATGATAGAGGATTAATATCTAGAATAAAGGACTTAAAAAGCTTAATACTAAGAGAGCAAAGAGCCCAATCAAAAACTGGGCAATGGATCTAAATAGATACTTCTTAAAAGAAGAAATACAAGCCGGGCGTGGTGGTGCAGGCTTGTAATCCCAGTACTTTGGGAGGCGGAGACCGGAGGATCCGGGTTCGCGGCCAGCCTCAGCTCTCTCTCTCTCTCTCTACTTAGTGAGGCCCTCTGCAACTTCGTGAGACCCGGTTTCAAAATAAAGTATAACAAATAGGGCCGGGGGTGTAGCGCAGAGGTAGAACGCCCCTGCGTTCAATCCCCGGTACCACACACAAAAAAAGAAGAAATACAAATGGCCAATAAATATATGGAAAAAGGTTGAACATCATTAGCAATCAGGAAAATGCAAATCGAAACGACACTGAGATTTCATCTAACTCCAGTTAGAATGGCAGTCATCAAGAATACAAAAAATATGTTGGTGAGGATGTGGGGAAACAGGAATCCTGATATACTGCTGGTGGGACTGAAAATTAGTCCAGCTTCTATGGAGATCGGTATGGAGGTTCCATAAAAGACTGGGAATGGAGCCACCATATGACCCAGTCATCCCTGTCTTGGGCATCTTCCCAAAGGAACTGAAGTCAGGTTACCATAGGGATACATGCATTTCCATGTTCACAGCAGCACAATTCACACTAGTGGAACTATGGAACCAGCCTAGATGTTGGTCAACAGATGAATGGATTATGAAATATTATGTTATATACACACAATGGAATTTTGCTCAGCCATAAAAAAGAATACAATGATATCATTTGCAGGAAAGTGGGTGGAACTAGAGAATATGATGCTAAGTGAGATCAGTCAGTCGCAGAAAGGGAAGGGTCCTATGTTTTCATTCATAAGTGGAAGCTTGTGAGAAACCAGGAAACAAAAGAGATTTCAGGTAAAAGAGGGAGGACACTAGTAGAATAGTGGAAGAGGACTTGGGGAGTGGGAAGGGGAGATCTGATGATGGAAACAACTCATATGATCCTTTGTTCATACCTGACATTATCCATAACAATGTAAATATTCTCTATGGGGAGTAGGGGAGCAGGGAGAGACTGGGATAAAACATACAACAAATGCTGTGTGCACATATATTTCTATCACTCTGAACCTAACCTCACTATGATGTATAATTACAATGCACACACACATACACACACACACACACACGCTCTAAGGGTGACAGAACACCAGGGCTAAGGCAGTAGTTGCTGAAGAGAAGAAGGGGCTGGCCCGTCATCAATAATTGAGTACCACTAGTAGACTGCTGAAGAACAGAAAGGCAATGGGGCTGATGGCAAAATAAATAGACTCGCCAAGTCCATTGATTTATTGGTAAAGTCATTTTTCTCTGTTATAACTTCAAGTCCCAAGTAAAAGGTCTCATGTTATTCTATATATACACATATCTCAGGTTTTCAGAAATATTACTGCTCAACATATCCGACTGAATTTCATAACATGTAACAGCCAGAGTGACACATCCGAAATATCTTATTCATTTCCACAAAACAGTGAATGGGGTCTGCACGACACCATATTGCGTACAATGGAAAATAAGAAAATACTACTGTATTAGTTTCCCATGGCTGCGATAACAAATGACCAAACACTTCCTGACTTAAAACAACACAAATTTGTTATCTTAAGGTGCTGGAGATAATAGTACAATTAGTATTAATGATACAGTCTAGTCACAGGGTTGAAACTGGACTCATTAGGCTAAATTCAATGTGTCGGTAGGGCTGTATTCCTTATGAAAACACCAGGGAAGAACTGGGGTTCTTGCTCTTGGCAGGATCTAGAGGCTGTGCACACCTTGCCTCATTGTCCTACTCCTCCATATTCAAAGCGAGCACCAGCTGGCAGAATCCTTCTCATGGTGCCTAGCTCTGATGTGCCACTGTCCTGTCTAGTTCTCCAAATATCTTAAGGAGTCCTGTGATTATATTAGGCCCACCCAGATAATCTGGGATAACCTGTTCAAGTCAAAGCCCCTAATTTAACATATATTCACTCATTCACTCACTCACATTTAATTAATTAATTAATTTGTCAATTAATTTATTTACTTTTGTGGTACCGGGAAATGCACCCAGGGGCATTCTACCTCTGAGCTACACCCCCAGCCCTATTTTTTATTCTTTATTTTGAAACAGGGTCTCACCAAGTTGTGGAGGGCCTCACTAAGTAGCTGAGGCTGGCCGTGAACCCAAATCCTCCGGTCTCAGCCTCCCAAGTACTGGGATTACAAGTGTGCGCCACCACGCCCGGCTTGCTTGCTTGCTTATTTATTTATTTATTTATTTATTTATTTTACTGGGGATTGAATCCAAGGCAATTCCACCTCTGAGCTACACCCCAACCCTTTTTATTTTTTATTTTGAAACAGGGTCTTTCTAAGTTGATGAGGGTCTTGTTAAATTGTTGAAGCTGGTCTTAAACCCTTGATCCTCCTTTCTTTGCCTCTCAAGTACTGGGATTACAGGTGTGCACCCCCCAGACCCAGCTTAAAGCCCGTAACTTCATCATGAAGTCCTTTTGCCATATCAGGTAACATATTCAGAGGTTTCATAGATCCAGAGCTTGGATATCTGGGGGTTGGGAACATTATTTTGTTCATCATGATTGTATAAAAATAGTATTACTGAGCCAGACACCATGGTGTGTGCCTGTAATCGAAGTATGCAGTAGGTTGAGACAGGAGGATCACGGGTTTGAGGCTAGCAGCACACAGTAACCTAAAGAGATCCTGTTTCAAAATAAAATAGGGTTACAGTGTAGCTTAGAGGTAAATTGCCCCAATACCATACACACACACACACACACACACACACACACACACACACACACACACAGTAGTATGATTTCATTACTTACAAAACAAATTTTATTAAGCACCTGATATTCCCCAAGTGCTCCTGATTAATAAAGAAATAATTAAATAGAATAATAAAGAAAGAGCAAAGTCAAGATTTTGTACTCAACTTTAAAGGTTGATCTTGAAGGTTATGGCCAGTGATAGAATACTGAAGACCAGGTGCATGCTCTGTTCACCCAGGCCTGCCCAGGACAAGCCAGAGAAATGCTGCAAACCCTGACACGGCCCCAGGCCTCTACGGGAAGCCAAGTCACTAGCAGAGAGGGCAGAGCAAGGGGTTTAAGAGCAAAGATGTGCAACAGGCCTGAAGCCCTGGGAAATAAAGCACCAACTGAGGAACAGTGAGCATGGGGAGAAACCTGAAGGGGGTCTGTTCCCAAGGTGAATGGAGCCGCCTGGATGCTGACACGCTGAGGAATGCTCTCCCCACCTCTGAACAGAAGCCACGTTTTGAGGGATGTACACGATGTACACCTTGCTGCTACTACCCTGGGAAGCAGGCGGATCACTGGACACCAACATGAATTAGCCACGTTAGAACATTCGTCACCACTCATAAGTGAACTTATCCCTAAAGGTTATGTGCAATATCACACTCAGTCTTCCTGATTGCAAGAAATGATGTAGGGGAAAAATTCACTTTAGCGATGTGATAGAAAAATGGAAAAAGAAAGCATAACATGGCTTTATACTTAATTTGCTGATAAATGCTATAAGATGGCATTTGGGGTAGCAATAACTCATGAACTTATAAATTGCCATTCTCCTATGTTGGAGGTGACCACCTGCTTACTACACACTTATACACACTTGCTGATGGAATCTATTTGCATACGCTAAAAAGCAAAACAGGCTTTCTGGAGACTCCATCCCTGAATAAATAAAGAAGACTTTGGATATAAAATATGGGTTTACCAGCATAATAGCTCATGTGAGGCATTCTGGGGTGGGTCCTGTTCAAGTTCAGGATGGTCTCTGGGGCCCTTCTTATTCTGATCCCTTTCTAATCACTACGTCACTTTCTGATCTTGACATGACTTTCAAAAACAAGTTTCTCTATTGGAAAGGGGTATTTCTCATTTCCAGCTATGGAACTGACTTTACTATCTCAATCAGGCTCAAGAGTGAATTTGGTTCAAGAAACTAGGGCTCTCAGAACCTTATTATTCCAGTGAAGGTAACAACCGAGGTTTGTGCACAACCAAGATGGAAATCCAGGCAGGCAGCAAGGACTTCAAGGCCCCCCTTGCTGAAACCCCCCACTTCTAGGACCATGCAATTATTTTTAATTAGCACAATGTAAGCTTCACAATAGCTAAGTCCTCATTAACACTTGATTATTAACCTCATATGTTCCCTGTCTCTTTAGATCTTGTTTTCAAAGCTTGAATGAATGCCCTGAGTTAACTACATTATTTCCCCCAGGAGCTATTGTCTCATTATTGGCACACAGCAAATGGTGACGGTAGAGAGAACGTGAGTTTAAAAACAGATATTCCGCATGTTAATATTGCATCATGATCTTTCCATTAATATAATTTCTGTCCCAGATGGTATTCATGATAGCCCCCTACTGGGTTCATTCACCTGTCCAAGTCTCAAAGGGAGAGGGTAATTTAGGAAAAAAATGAAAGACAAAGTTTTGATTTCCTGTTAAAAAGATAACAGCTTATAGTTCTCTTACTTTACAAGTCCTTCAAAAATGTTTCTTAGAAATCAAAGCAAAATCGAACTTCATTGTTTCATTCCTACTGAAATATTTTTTTTTTACTTTACTTGCAGATAAATGCTATGAGATGTCATTTGGGGTAGCAATAACTTATGAACTTATAAATTATTTCACTTATTATTTTATTTCTACTGAAATGAAATAATGATTCTGATCTCCATCCTCAATGATATCAGAGTGGATAACTAGCATGGCATTGAAGGGCAGTGTTCTAATCTTGGTACTGCCTTTTTATAGGTGAACAGTCTCAGACAAGGTAACTAATTGCCCTGAGCTGGTAAATACCCATCTGACTTCTGCTGTTTGTTTGACCCACCCACTCCAAGTTCTTCCATTATTTGCTTTGGCTTCAAGGCACTGCTTTAAAGAAAACAATAATCCAGGCCGGGCGTGGTGGCGCACGCTTGTAATCCCAGTACTTTGGGAGGCGGAGACCGGAGGATCCAGGTTCGCGGCCAGCCTCAGCTCTCTCCCTCTCTCTCTCTCTCTCTCTCTCTCTCTACTTAGTGAGGCCCTCCACAACTTCGTGAGACCTGGTTTCAAAATGAAGTATAAAAAATAGGGCCGGGGACGTAGCGCGGAGGTAGAATGCCCCTGGGTTCAATCCCTGGTACCGCAAAAAAAAAAAAAAAAGAAAACAATAATCCATACATTTTCAATGCTAGTCACAACACTAGAATTCTTTTTCCAAATATCACTATGGTTTCCATATTCCCAGGTGATTTCAATATCCATTTCTTGGTATCATTTGACCTTCACCCTACAGAATGAATATCCAATTGTCTTGTGTTTCATGACTAAACCTAGACAACTCTACTTGTCTTTTATTCATTATTACATTTAGGTTACAGAGGACCACAAGAGAGAAAAGCTTATAGAACCAAATAGGCCTGCTGCAAACTCATGATTCTTCATTTGAATAGGTCACCACCTTGGAGATCAGCCACCCTGTGCCACTTGCTCAGATTGTATAAAAGTTGCCTATGGTGTCTCTTTGCTCCATTTACTGAATCTCTCATTTCCATCTCTAACCTTCTCATGCTCATTTTTACTGGGCCCCAATAATGATACTAAGAATATTCACTCAAAATCTGTTAGCACCTGTATTTCCCCTTCTCAGAAAAACTCTGTTCAAGTTCAGAACTCTTTCCTGTTGCTAAATATTAAGTTTACTCTACCTACTAACATGGTATTGGTATCTAGTACTATCCCTTATACTGGAATTAAAAAAAAATCTAGTCATAGATCCTAGCTCTGGAGACTTTTCTATCTAATATATGGGGCAGTCATATGGAAAGATAAGATACTGTAAGATTTGCTAAATGTTACAGAAGTAAAGTATAAATAAAGAATAAATAAAGTATTCAGAGATGTTAGGTACAAGATTAGATACCTTGATTTAGGACAGTCCAGAAAGGCTTTATTTGCCAAGTTATTTATGTGTGTATATGTGTGTGTAGTGGGGATTGAACCCAGTGATAATCTACACCCCCAGTCCTTTTTCTGTTAATTTTTTATTTTGAAACATGGTCTTGCTAAGTTGCTGAGACTGGCTCAAACCTTCGATCCTCCTGTCTCAGCCTTTCAAGTACTGGGATTACAGGCATGTGCCACCTTACCCAGCTTTATGAAGTCATTTTAAGCTGAGTGTTAAAGGATGGGCAAGAGTTTTCAAGGAAGAAGAGAGAAGGACCCTTCCTTATTGTTCCTTCCCAATGCCATGTTATTCCATGCCTATCCTCAGATTAATTTAAGATAATTATTATTATTCTCCTTCCCTCTTTTTTCTATTGGTTCAGTTGTGTCTGTTAATCTGCACTGGTCTCCTTTGACTTGGATAGGATGGGCAGGGGGGATATGTATGCTGTCTTCTAGTACTGTTTCCCAGACCAACCCAGGGAAACTTCTGCCTCATCACCATGTAACTCCCGAGCCCCTCAGCTCAGCATCTCATCACTGTGCCTCCCTTCAAGCCCGCCATGGACATATATGAACATATGCTTTGTAATGGTTTGGATTTAGAATGTCCCCCTAACCCACACAGAAACGAGGTAGCAATGTTGGAGGCAGGACTTGGTTGCTAAGGAGGGGTCCCTGGGGTGGTCCTCTCTCTCCTCTCCCTGCTCTCCCTCTCTGATTGTGGCCTCCATGATGTGAGAGTGAAGCCTTGTGCTCTCCCTCTCTCCACTTCCCGCCTCCATTCCCTGAGATCCGTGGTCCCCAGCCTCACATGGACTGAACCCCAAATCTCCAAGGAAACCATGAGCCAATAAATCTTCTTTCCTCTAAGTTGTATGGTCTGTTCTTTGGATTATAGTAGTGAAAATGGTGACTAAGACATATTTGGCTTTCCCTAAGTCCTCCTCTCTGTGACTTTGGTAGACACTGTCATTGTCTGCCATCCCTCATTGGATCTAACTCTCCTCTTACTTTCTGTGCCCTTTGACTCATGGTTCCTTATGCCTCTGTGACCATCATCTCCTGTGTCCCACACCTGTCTCGTGGCTGGAGACAGATTGCTATTCTTTAAAAGCTTGTCCCATAGCTCTGTCTCTGCCATCTGCTCAGGGCAATTAGTAAACTCATCTGTTACTGTTCACCTAGAGAAAAAGGTAGTACCAAGATTGGAACACTGCTCTTAACCATCATGCTGGCTGTCCATTTTGATATCATTGACTTAGAAGGCATATTTAGTTCTCATGCTGAAGGTCACTGTAGAGGACAGTGAAGGATGTGGAAATATCTCTTGAAAAAAGAGGAGAGTATTCCTGTTTACATCTGTGTGTGTGCACATGTGTGCTGAAGGGTTAAGGCTTGGGTTTGGAATGTCCCCCCAAAACTCCCTCATGTGTTCAAATTATGCCCCCCAATGCAGGAAGGATCATAGGAAGGACACAGCTAGAAGAGGTGGGTCACTGGGTATCATGGCTCAGGATTATACTGTCCCTGCTCCCCTCCTCTCACTCTTTGCTCCTAGCCAGCCTGAGATGAAGGCAGCTTTCCTCTGCCACACCACCAAGATGTTTTTTTTTTTTCCCCTGGAAGCCAACCAACCATAGACTGAACCTCTGAGACCTGCATAAACCTTTCCTTCTCAAAGTTGTTCTTGTCAGGTATTTTAGTCACAGTGATGGGAAAGCTAACTGATGCATGAGGAAAGAAAAACTAGGTAAGGAAATTCTCTAGTGGTTTTTAGCTAAACAAAAATGCAGTTATTTTAATGAAAAATCAAATGTTTCTGATTAGAAAGTGCTAATTCCAAATGCGAACTTCAGTCATTTTTAGTAAATTCCTGATGATTTGAATAATAAGAAGATAACTATATTTGTATCTTAATTTAGAACTTACAAAATGTTCTACTATAATTTATCTATTTTAATGAATGAGGCAATAGAACTAAAATTAAATACCAAATAAAGTCTTTTTGAATTTAATGGAAAAATAAACCACTAAAAATTGTGAGCATAGAAAATGGGAAATGAAATAGGTTATTTTCCATAGAAGAAAGGATTGTCAAAGCTGCTATGCCACCTAAACCAAAACAACAACAACAAATACACCCCCACAAATAAGGGCTGAAAGGAGGAGCAATACAATGGGAAAATCTCTGGATTAAGAGTTGGAATTCCTATTTTGGGTCCTGATTCTATAATTTACTATCCATGTGATTTTAGGGGTTGTTTGCCAGGTGTGTCAACTTTGTGTTGCTGAGACCAAAATACCTGATAACAGCAACTTAGAGGAAAGGTTTATTTTGGCTTGCAGTTTCAGGAATCTCAGTCCATGGTTGGCAGGCTCCAAGGCAGAAATATCATGGTGGAGGGGCATGGCAAAGGAAGGATGCTCAGCTCATAACCGTTGGAAGCAGAGAGTGGGGTAGAGACAGAGGGCATGTCCCCAGTGACTTACTTCCTCCAGCTATGCCCCACCCACCTGCCAAAATTTACCACCCAGCAATCCATTCAAATTATTAATCCAATGAAAGAATTAATGCACTGATGAGGCATACCCCTTGTAATCCAATCTGAATCTCTGTAGTTGTAGTCCACCTCTGAACACTGCTGCCTTGCTGAACACATGAGGTTTGGGGGAACATTCCAGGTTTAAAACATAGCACCATTTATCTTTTCTGAGTGTGAATTTTCTCTTCAAAGGAATAAGGAATCTGATGGGATGATTTTCAGGTTTCACTTTGGCTGAGCATTCTATGATCTCAATAGCTCATGGTTCCCATAGTACTTCAAAAGGCCATGTTAACTTGAGTATCTTTGCCAAGTCTTTATTATACCTTCTCTACCATTTAAGCATTGGTATATTCATTAAGCCAAGATTGGTGATTTCAGTTTTTTTCCTGATGAAAGGTAAAATAAGATTTAAATATAGATAGTCCTGTTAGAAAATGGAGCCATCCATCAATGGATAAAAGTTGAGATACTTTTGTTAAAACTGACACAGCAACAAGACATTAGAATTTACTTTAGATTTAGCACAAAGGGCAGTGGCTTTCCCCACCTCCTTTTGAGATGTGATGACCATATAAATGTAGGCTTGTTTTATGATAGGAAAGATCTCAAAAGTATCCAAATATTATTATGATCGTTAAGTGTGACTTAGAAAACTTTCTGATGGTTGAGGTCCTGTGAAAACCATCTCAGAAACAAATAAAGAAATTCTAGTTTTCCAAATGAGCCACTTCGGTAGAGATTAAGGAGGTCAATAATTTCTGCATTCATTTCACAGTCAAGAACCAGGAAGTAATAATGTTTTTCAATGCTGCAGAATCTCAGATTACCTGCCAATAATGCGGGCGCATTGAAATTACTGCATTAAACTATTTGCACTTGTAATAGAAGCATCTCTTGCCCTTACTCTGACTTAGCCAATCCTATTTACAGCAGAGGGAAAGATAGGGGAAAGCAAATAAGCACCACCGCCTCGTTGAGTAGTTGACCAAGATAATGATGCACCCAGGCCATTAGGAGGAAGCTATGCTGCATTCATTTTCTAATTTGAGAAGACAGAAAATGCCATACATTTTTGGATAATATTTTTTCTTTAGGTACTTTTTATATATCTCTATCTAACAGCACAGTTCATGGCAAACATGCGTTAGTCAACAGAAGCTCACTGAATATTTAATTTCTGTGAATTTTTTTTTAATGGAGAATGTCTCATTACCCAGTATCTCCAGGTAAATTAGTGATGTCTTATAGCATTGTGGTTTACCCTAAGTAGACACCATTTTTCCCCCCTGAACAATGTCTTCATGTCTGCCTTTTTTTTTTTTTTTTTTTTTTTTTTGCGGTACCGGGGATTGAACGCAGGGGTGTTCTACCTCCGCGCTACGCCCCTGGCCCTATTTTTTATGCTTTATTTTGAAACTGGGTCTCACGAAGTTGCGGAGGGCCTCACTAGGTAGAGAGAGAGAGAGAGAGAGAGAAAGAGAGAGAGAGAGAGAGAGAGAGAGAGAGAGCTGAGGCTGGCCGCGAACCCGGATCCTCTGGTCTCCGCCTCCCAAAGTACTGGGATTACAAGCGTGCGCCACCACACCCGGCTCATGTCTGCCTTTGCTTGTTATCTCATCTACTGTTTAATAACTGCCGATGCTATTTGGTGAACAGGACAGTTTCAGAACATGCTTGATGAGAACTGCTGTTGACTGGGTTTGTCCTTCTGTGAGGCAACGGAGCTGACCTTGCTGCTGCTGTAAGCTTTGTTCCCTACACTGACCCTCCTTTCTCCTCAGCTCAGTTGGAGACTTTTCTCCACTCATCCTCCACTCTCTCCAAAAAAGGGAATCCAGCTGAAAAATAGTTAACAAAAGCCAAGTACTATCTTCCCACCAGAAAGTTCAATCTCTGATCCAAATGAGTGATTTTCAGAAGGCATTTATTTATTTATTTGTTTGTTTGTTTTTGTTTTTATGGTACCGGGGATTGAACCCAGGGGCATTCTACCTCTGCGCTACATCCCCGGCCCTATTTTTTATACTTTATTTTGAAACCGGGTCTCAAGAAATCGCGGAGGGCCTCACTAAGTAGAGAGAGAGAGAGAGAGAGAGAGAGAGAGAGAGAGAGCTGAGGCTGGCCGCGAACCCGTATCCTCCGGTCTCCACCTCCCAAAGTACTGGGATTATAAGCGTGCACCACCACACCCGGCCCAACATTTATTTTTTAAAAGAGGAAGGATAAAACGTTAGGCTTCATAAGTGTAATGGTTTAGACTTATAATGTCTCCTGAAACCTCACAGAGGGAGAGTAAGCGGTCAGGTTGGAGGTGGAGCTTGGTTGCTGAGGAGGGGCCCCTGAGGGTGTGGCCTTGGGGATTATAAGGTCCTTCCTCCCATTGTTGTCTCTCTTGCTTCTGGCCTCCATGATGTGAAAGCCAAGCCCGTGCTCTTCCTTGTTGATGTAACTGGCATGACATAGACTGAACACTGAAATCTCCAAAACTGTGAGCAAATAAATCTTCCTTCCTCTGAGTTGTGTGTGGTCAGGTCTTTTGGATTATAGCAGTGAGAATGCCATCTGAAACACTAAGGATCTATAATACTCATTCCTTATTACATAGTAAAGCATAAATCCTTCTACAAAAATTTTGCCCCACCCATGGGCAATTTCCATACAAAAGTTTTTTTCTAATAAAACAATAATGTGATACCCTAATAGAAATGGGGTATTGCCTTCTACAGCATGTGCCAACAAATAATTCAAATGTAATGCACATAGGGTATAAATGAACACCTCTGAGTCCAGTGTGCCCATGCTAAGAATGGGGAAAGAAAAGAAGGTATAGTGTGGATCATTAGTTCCCATATGTATTACTGTGTCAGACACATCTTGCTGACAGCTTCATATTCCCTTGGCTCATCCATTATGTTGGTCACTGTTGTGGTGACCACTTTACATAGACTTCAGCAGAGAGGTCCAGTGGGAGATGATCATAGGGACCACTGGTGTTGCCATATACCCCAAGTATAAGGGTCTCCCCATATTTGGGAACATGGCTATGGCATGGTGACTTTGGACATCTCAGTGGAACTTAGTCTGGGTGATGAGGAGGACACAGGGCTTCTGTTTCACAGTGGGGACAGGGAGGAGGACACCTGGAACCTCGGAATTGAGTGCAATCCCTGTTTGTACTTCTGTGCTCGGCACTGATGGTGAATGACAACTGCAGCATCATTGACTTATCAGGGTAACGGAGGACTTGAACCTCTTGGAGATGAAAGTCTGGGTCACTACAGCAGACAAGCGGCCAATTGAAATACTGGCTCAGGATGAGCTGGTGGAAAGGATGAGGACCACCAATTACTGCTTTGGATTCAGCAGTAATAACAGATTTTGCAGTTTATTCCACAAATCTGTTGGGTTGAACTTTTTCAGGGATTGCTGTAAAATGATTGAACATGACCTTATGACAGACTGGACTTGATGGACGGAATGAGTCTCAGTTTTCTAAGGTTGGGCCATCCCAGACCTCTCTTGTGTACCACCATATATCCTTCTGGCCCCACCTCTAATTATAGCCACTGCTGTGGTAACCAGTGTCTCCCAGGACTTGACCAGATTCAGGTTCGACATTTCAATGTACCTCTTTCTTCCTGCTTGAGGTTCATCGATGTGGCAGAGCAGGGTCATCCCCTGAAACCCAACTGACCTCAGGAACACATATGCCAGAAATATGGCAAAACCAATGCCCTCAGAACCACCCTTGACCAAAGGGGAGTGAGAATGAATTTCATCTCTGTGTACTCCTGGGAAGAAAGATCTGCAATATGTCTCACAGGGCTCCTCAAAATCCCCATGGGACTGAGCACCAGCATCAAGTAGCCATGCTCAAATGATAATGCATCTGTACACTGGCTTTTCCTCTTTCTCCTACACTGGCTCCATGCAAGTTTAAGGATTCATATTCACAAATGACCTAACTATTAAAAAATAGCCTTTTTATTAGATTTTTCTTTAAGGAGAACAAAGGAATTAAAATGTTCAAGTACACCATCTATGTTTTTTTGAATACTCCAAAGATAGTATTATAATTAAGTAAACCATTTTAGTTCTAGGTTTGTCCCTTGTTTTAGTCACCATTCTCACTGCTGGAACCAAAAATACCTGATGACCACAACTTAGAGGAAGGAAGATTTATTTACTCACAGTAATGGAGATTTGAGTCCCATTTGCAGAGCTCAGGGTGTGGTGGCAGGAATCAGCGAGAAAGAGAGTGAGAGTGGAGGGGTTCTGCCCTCACTTCATGGAGGCCAGAAGCAGAAAGAGAGAGAGCAAGGGGAGGAGGGACATATCTATAATCCCCAAGCCACACCCCCAGGGGCCCCTCAGCAACCAAGCCCCGCCTCCAACATGGCTGCCTTGTCTATGACAGGAGGTCTGGGGGATATTCTAAATCCAAATCATAACATCCCTCAATGCCCATCTTCCCAGAAGACTGGCTTTCATGTTTTCCCTACTTAGCACACATCTGACATAGGGTAGGCATTTGATACATAGTTTGAATGAATGAATGAATGAATGAATGAATGAATAATTGTAGCAGTAGGCAAATCAATGCCATCTGAATGAAATCAGCTCCATTTTCCCCCTTTCTTGATGGTCTTTACCATGCCAGCATACATAACCATTCGTATATACGTATGTAACTATACACAGTAGGATTTTAAAGTCACATCCTTTCTGTATCTATGCTCGCCTATGCTTCCTTGCACATTACATCTGAGTCTGATCATGTGATTGGACTTGGCTAAAGAGACTTTGGTAAATGTAATACAGATGTAGGTTTGAAAAGTTCTAGAATATTCTGTGATATGAAGACTATATAGAATTTTTTTAAATAAGTGACTTTAAGCTTTAAACTTTAAAGAATAAAAATTGTTTTCTTTATTATCACAAACATTAATAAAAGACAAATGTGGTGAAGTGGACATAGCATGGAGAGAGGAGAGGTCACTTAGGCTCTCTGCAGTTATTTTCTATTATGAAAAGAGAGAAGTTGAAATCCTGAGTTTTCCAACTGGGTCTCCTGGAACCCTGGGCTCACAGCGCTTCTGTGGAGATTTACAGAAATGAGAGTGAAATAGTCCTCAAACAGAGAAAACTGAAACCTCATTCAAACTCTGTTCATTAGAGGCTTTTTCTTTATGGATCAAGATCATGGTTATGATTTCATTGAAGAGAGAAAATGTTTTAGGGAAGAAAAATACAATAAGAACCCTAGGTTAGAGAATTTCAGATCCCTTTCTGTTACTACATGGTGTGTATGTGTGTGCGTGTGTGTGCATGTGTGCGTGTGTGTGTGTGTGTGTGTGTGTGTGTGTTACTGGGGATTGAACCCAGGGGCATTCTACCTCTGAGCTGAACCCTCAGTTCTATTTTATTTTTTATTTTGAAGCTGTGTCTTGCTAAGCTACTGTGTGCTGGCTCTGAACCTACAATCATCCTGCCTCAGTCTCCTGAGTACTGAGATTATAGGCGTGCACCACTGCACTGGACACCTTTTTATTACTGTATAATTTTTCAGAAGGAAGGAGGTTAAAGTGGGGAAGAATGAGCTGTGCATGGTGGCATATGACCGCAATCCTAGTATTTGGGAAAATGAAACAAAAGGATCATGGGTTTGAGACCAGCCTCAGCAACCTAGCAAGACCCTGTTTCAAAAGAAAAGATAAAAAGTACTGGGGGTATAGCTCAGAGGTAGAATTCTCTGGGTTCAATCCCTAGTACCACACACACACTCACACATACATATAGAAAAAAAAAGAGGGGAATAAAGGAAAGTAGGAATAAACTTCTGTATTAGTGTTCATATAATGGTATAAAGTGGCTATCATTGTTAATGGAGGCAGAGCAGGTTTCCTGGAGCCTGAAGGTAATTTTATTTTGAAAGCTCTCTTTAAGAAAAAAGATATGTTCAAAGACAAAAAATATTCTAATACAAATAAAGGTATAGACATAAAAAGGGGCAGTGGGAGTGTGCTTGGGAGTGATTTGTACACCAGGATCCTCTCAATGACTTAATAATATATGGAAATGATTTCAGAGCACACCAATATGGTCTCTGACTTAAATGTAACATATCGCCAACTCAACTTCCCATCAGCAACACACCCAAAGTGCTCGAGGCCACTCCAAAGCTCCGCACCTATGCTGGAGGGAAGCAGCAGGGACAAGAGACAGTGTTACTTGCAGTTAAGGGATCTGATGTGTTCACATTTTACATTAGCAGATTACCATATGAACTTGCCCTTACAAGTGAGATGCTCTCAAATTTGAGCTCTACTAGCTTTCAAGTTAGTTTCTTCTGCTTATCCTGTTTCCACATGAAGAAACAAAGGCTCAGAAAGGCTTAGTAATTTAGGAAGGTCACACAGCGGACTCCCACAGGTCTCCTGCCTTAATAGGTCACATCGCCTTGCTGTCCAGCATAAAGGCCAATTGTCCTGTCTTTGGGGGTGCTACTTCCCTTTGAAGAATTCAGAGGTCTCTCTGAAGAATTTCTACATTAAAAAAATAAAAAGACTAAGAAGGAGAAGGAAATATGGCATCTACTTTACATGATGAAGTGTGTGATAGGTGGAGAAGTACCCTTAAGTGATAAATGAGAATTTAGATAATTGGACTATTATAGCATTGGGCTCTAGCCATTGTGCCCCAGAATTCTAATTAGCCATCACTGCTGTGATGAGGCTATTCCGAAAATTAAGTTATCCATGGAAAGGCACTTCACAGTCATCTTCTCACTCTTCAAATGTCAAGGCACATGTGGACCTTAGCTACCCGATAGGCAGCAAATGCTTCATCCAAGATGCTGCGCTGCTGGCTCCCGAGCACAGGCAGCTCCATCGTCAGGGCTGAGCCTGCATCGCCCTGCATGACTCTTCTATTGCCCCATCAGTTGCTGGATGATTTCAGCTCAGTCTCTGGTTATTAAGTGTGATCGCCTAGTTAAAGCATCTAGCGTTGTTCCGTTTCCTTTCCCTTCGTGAACAGAGAAAGGCCACACTCATTTTCGTTATTAAACATAACACAAGAAGGATAGAAAATACTCTTTTAAGAAGTCCTATGTATTCCAAGATCAAATAGAAATGCATTGAGTGTAACCAGAGTTCTTGAATAATTCACGCTCGGCTCACTTTCCCTTACTGGATATGTCTGAAAATTGGCCATATTGATTTCTTGCCCAATATACAGTAAGGCCTCATTTATCTGACGTCATCTGGGAATGAGCTGGTCATGGAACCATGGAATTTCAGAGCTGGAGAAGACCTTGGAGATTCTCTAATCTATCTCCCTCGTTGTAAATAATTATAATAATCTTAACAACAGCAGCTGCCCAAGCTCTTACTAGGTTTCATATTCTATGTGGCGTGTACTGTAGGTGTTATGCCATCTGTTTTTCATAGTAATACTACGAGGTAGATAGTTGTCTTTCCATTTTACCATGAAGGAAAGAAAGGCTTCGAGAGAGAGGGACAGAAGCTTAAAAGCAAGGGAATGGCCTTGTACGCGAGCCCATGGTCACTATTCTTAGCCACTATATCATGGGAGGTCACATGTCCTATGGTTACTCATCCAAAACCAGTCACTTATTTCATGTCGATTATCAGACCAGAACCTGGGTCTCCTATCTGCTATCACATTCCCCCTGCATCATACAAACTCTAATAGAAGTGGATCCTTAACAGAAATGAACTGTTTTCCTCGCTGTAAGTACCAAAACTCATTTTATTTAAGCATTTCTAGTGAAAATCACTCCGAAAGTTATTGCAGTTTTCTGCCTCCTTAATCATACTACATTAAATATAATTGCCATTTCTTGCTGACTCAGGTTGCATAATTACCTACATCAATCACTGGATTACGCTTTCCCAACTTCATGCCCTCACCAAATGATTCCAGAAAACTGTTTCATTGACTTATCATCTCCCCTTTTATAAGCAGCGAATCCTTACTATATGTTTCCTTACTTGGGATATCATGTTGGTATTGTGCAAATTCTAACTGTCCTTCTTGTGTCTGAACACCCAGAAATATAAATTATTCTTAATATCTGTCATGGGTTGGAAGACAAGATAGGCAGACTTGTTTAAATTGGAGTGTTTGAAAAACAAGACAAATGTCAGCTGTAAGACAGAGCGGGCTTCCTTTGTAGCTCTCTAGCTGCGTTCTGAAGGATAAAGCAGAGGTGGCCGGAAGGGGCCAGGGAAAGTGCTGTAAAAGCTGAAGGCGTGGGATGCACAAGGCTTGGGGGTCCGGGTGTGATGCTCCTCGGGGTCCTGAACATCATTCAGAGTGACGGGAGTCTGCATTTCAAAACAAGCAAGCAGGAAGAGATGAGAGCAGAGACAACCAGGAGCCAAGTCTTCAAAGACCTTGTGCTTTTACTTAAGGACTGGCATTGATGAGGAATATGCTAAGGGGTTTAAAGTAGCAGAATGAGATGATTGCATTGTATTAAAAAGTCCTTTTGTCTGTGGTATGAGGCTGGACATGAAAGAGCTAATAGTGGAGTCAGGAGGAGGAATTGTAAGTCACAGCGTGATTTTGAAATATGATGCTTGGGGTGGGAATCAACATCATCATCTCTAAGAAGAAGGGAAGAAGGGACAATACCTAAGACCTTGTCCAGCTCTAAAACTCTGCAATTTTGTGACTGAGTTATGATTCTTCCCTAAACTCTGGTCTATGATATCCAAAGAAATGTTATTTTTTTATTTATTTTGTTGTTGTTGTTGTTGTTGTTGTTGTTAGTACTGGGGATTGAGCCCAGTGGCATTCTACCTTAGCAAAACAGTGTCTCCTTAAGTTGCTGAGGCTGACCTCGAAATGTGATCCTCCTGTTTCAGCCTCCCAAGTATTGGGATTATAGGCATCCCCACGTTGTTCTGGATACAGGGGATGACTATAGTTTGCACTTGGCAAAATAAAAGTTTTGACTTGGTCCCAAATCAACGGCAGCTGGGAATTGACACTGTTGTTATGTCCTGGCGTTAAGCGATTATCACTGGCTTTTAAGGATGTTCCGCCATTGTGTTTTTCCTTTCCTGGTGTGTGCAAAGGGAAAAATTAATGATGACAGGGGTATAACACAAGGAGACTCAGCACCGCAGAAGCTCAATTTGTTTAGTGGTCCAGTAATAAGCTGAGATTATCCTGGGGCTGCTGAGCAGCACCGGGTGTGGATAGTGCCTGGCCTCTGGAGCAGGACGCTTGCTTCTGGCTGACTCTGTCCGCGCTCTGTAACCTGAGCACACCACTCAACCTTCAGAGACTCGGTTCCCTTCTCTGTGCATCGAGAGTAGGAACAGCACCTACTCAAGACTTTTGGGAGGAATGAACATTTGGAGGGTCTTATTGAGGGTTGCACAAGTACAGACTCATATTATGTTAGCTGTTACCTTCCCAGGGACCATTATTATCGAAATGAAAAAAAGATATGTAGAGCACTAAAGAGGAACTGGAACTCAGTTTCCATTTTCTAATGTACAGATACTGTTTTCTTTAAAATAAGTAAAGACCATAGTAGCTTATTAATTCACTCCTACTTTCTATACATTGTTAAATCAGAAAGAACATCCCAGTTACCAAAACATCAACCACAAGCCCAAAGTTGATACCATTTAGCCCCAGAGGAAGCCCCAGAGAGTGAGCTCACTAGCTCACTCTCTTGCAAGAAAACAGTTTTAAAGATACCTAATTTTTTCAAAGTGCTTCTTTACATGGAGCTGAAATCAGATGCCTGCAACATATTACTAGTGGTCCTAATTCTTGCTTTGGGTACCAAGAAAAATCCATATCCTACGAAAGGAATATTTGGCTTATCCTGGGTAACCAAAAGGAAGAATTAGGACCACCAGTGATTCCTTTCATAGGACATATCTTATTGTCAATGTGATTACATTGCATGATTTGTTAAAATTAGCTTAAAATCTAATCCTCATTAAGACAAGTAGTTTCTACATGCTTGGAATATCGGTTACTTGTAAGCAGGACTAACTAGATGGAAACTTGCATAGTGTTTCTCAATTACCTCCCTTTGCTCAGTAACGCCATGGCAGGGCACTGCTCCACAACAGTTTTTTCCTTCTTCCCAGCTTTACTTCTCTACCCCCAATACATTTCCAGTTAGCTCTTCATGCAGTTATTTAGTATTTTCTACCCTAATAAGCCAGCTTGCATCACGATGTGAATGGCTGCAGCCAACTTTCTTGGGGCATTGATTGAGGGGTGTGTTTGTAAGGCAAAGTGGTCTGTTTCCACTGTTTTTTTTTATTTTTCTAATTTTTTTTGTGGTACTGGGGATTGAACCCAGGGGCATTCTACCTCTGCGCTACACCCCTGGCCCTATTTTTTTATACTTTATTTTGAAACCGGGTCTCACGAAGTTGCGGAGGGCCTCACTAAGTAGAGAGAGAGAGAGAGAGAGAGAGAGAGAGAGAGAGAGAGAGAGTGCTGAGGCTGGCTGTGAACCCGGATCCTCCGGTCTCTGCCTCCCAAAGTACTGGGATTACAAGCGTGCGTCACCACGCCCGGCTCTGTTTCCACTGTTGAATGTTTAGGCATTGACCCATACAGAAGAAGGGAATGCATATCCAGTTGCCCCAAAGCTTCTACTAATGCATACTACAAGAGCCTACATGGTAAGGACACTGTGCTTTTAAGACCCTCCCTAGGCTAGAAGATGGGAGAGAGTAGAAGAATTATAGGAGAAGAATCGATTATTGCCCAGATGGAAGAAAACAAATCCACAAGCCATCTCTTTTGGTCATTGTCTGTTATGAACACACCGATTGAAAAGGAAGACATACTTACTGAAGAAAGTTTAAAAAGGGGGGGAGATCCCCTCTCTTAATGGCAAAGCCTTCAGTTGATGGAACTAAGTAGGGAAAGAGTTAAAATTTCCAGGAAAACATTGGTGTAAAGGTGATATGGGGCCTTTTAGTTGAGAATAACTGAATTTTTACTCTTCTGCCTCTTCCACACTCCTGAAACATCCAAAATACAGATTTCTCTGTGAAAATATCAAAAATAAGAGGCAATTGATTTTCTACCGGTTTTTTAACAGTGCTATTACCACTCTAGGAGACTGTTGGAAATACAGTGGCCTCCTATATCTGCAGGTTCTGCATCTGAGGAGTTGACAGACTCACATAGGAAATATTTGAAAACAATCACATCTGTACAGAACACGCAGAGACTTTTTATTTTCATTATTCCCTAAATAATATAACCGCTATTTCCATAACATTAAATGTAAATTTAATGTATGTATTTATTTACATTGTATTAGGTATTATTTACACTGTATTGGGTATTATACGTAATGTAGGGATGATTTAAAGTGTACAGAGGAGATACCAAGGTTATATGCAAATTCCACATCATTTTACATAAGGGACTTGAGCATCTATAGATTTAGGGAATTTTAACTCTTTTCCCCACTTTGTCCTGGACACCGGGGATGACTATAGTCTGAAAAAGATATGACCTGCAAATGTGTGCAACAAAGAAATGTTCATGAGTCAATAAAATAGACTCCATTTTATTCAGCATTCTTAAACACTGCTGGACCCTTAGGCTGTCCTGCTTTTGATATCCAAACACTGATCATTGCTTAGTCTCCTATGTCTTGAATTTGAGTTGCCTCATTTCAAGGAGATGTTTACTGAATGATTTTCTGGGGTTCTTGTGAATATTTGTCCAGAAAGTCAAAATCAAAGAATAATTAGCAAGTTACTTTCCTGGGAGATATGTAGAGGTCTACCAATAATTCTTTTGAAATTCATATTAGAATAAAGAATGAAAGAAGTAGAAATACTATATTCAAGGAGTCTTTGGTTGGCATATAGCATGCACTGTACATAGTTTTAAGTCCTATGAGGAAAACTGGAGAAAAGTTAAAAACAGTCCTTCATGCCAGCCCATATTATGAAGAATGGTTCGCAAAGTCAATGTGTAAATATCCACATTGATAAAACAACTGGAAGACAGATTTCTAGACTCCTGGCAAACTGCACACATGTTATAAAAGATGGGCATGTTTCTGTGCAAATGATTAAAGTTTTTAGTTTTCATTTTTTAATTGAGCGAAAAAAGTTCTACATGATCTAGAAATCCTGTCTATAATTAAGTAATGCCTGTGTTGTGTTTGCATTGGGGGCTTATTTAGTTTGAGGCTACAGTATCTGTTATAGGTTCATTTTTTTTTTTTTTGTGGTACCGGGGATTGAACCCAGGGGCATTCTACCTCTGCGCTACACCCCCAGCCCAATTTGTTATACTTTATTTTGAAACCGGGTCTCACAAAGTTGTGGAGGGCCTCACTAAGGGGAGAGAGAGAGAGAGAGACAGAGAGAGAGAGAGAGAGAAAGAGGGAGAGAGAGGGAGAGAGCTGAGGCTGGCTGTGAACCTGGATCCTCAGGTCTCTGCCTCCGAAAGTGTACTGGGATTACAAGCGTGCGCCACCACGCCCGGCTTGTTATAGGTTCATTTAAAAAATGACAGATATAGGATATAGCCGGGTGTGGTGGTGCATTCCTGTAATCACAGTACTGGGGAGGCTGAGATGGGGGATCACAGGTTCAAGGTCAGCCTCAGCAATTTAGTGAGGCTCCCAGCAACTTAGTGAGACCCTGTTTCAAAATAAAGAATAAAATAGGGATGGGTTGTAGCTCAAAGGTAGAGTGTCCTTGGGTTCAATCCCCAGACACACACACACACACACACACACACACACACACACACACACACCATAGTCTGTAACAGGTAAGTAAGGCCATGAGATGTCATACTCTGTTTGACAGGAGTGAGTTCCATATTTACGTTGAGAATATTTTGTTTTAGCAAAACACCATGTGTCATATTAAATTAATGTTGATCATTTATTTTATTTATTTATTTTTGTGGTACTGGGGATTAAACCTAGGGACATTCTACCTCTGAGCTACACCCCCAGCCCTATTTTTAATTCTTTATTTTGAAACAGGGTCTTACTAAGTTGCAGAGGGTCTCACTAAGTAGTTGTGGCTAGCCGTGAACACAGATCCTTTGGTCTCAGCCTCCCAAGTACTGGGATTACAAGCATGCACCACCACGCCCAGCTAATATTGATCATTTAGAATTAATTAATTTTGTCATTTAATTTCTATTTTCTATTTGATCATATAAGAGTAGTAAGCATAAAGATGTAGTCATAGCTTTATGCTTGTGAATGATTAAATAAGAGAATAATAAAAATAATTCATCACTGCATGTTATGTGTTTTTTAAAAGTGAAAAACACATTATTTGAAAAACACCAGAAGAGAGTGTGAGTGTGAGTCCTCCTATAAGGAAGGTCATAACTGTATTTCCCACCTGGTGTTCAAGGCTGGGCTATAATAACAGCATGGTTCTGTCCAGGTTAGGCAATCTATGACCTAAAATGCTAACCTGTGCATTGTGAAAGATCAGACAAGAGGGTGTCAGTGTAGCATGGGTGTTTAATGGGACAGAAAAGCCATGCTAGAGATCAGCTGGATCTTAAGAAAAGGGTTGGATTTAGAAAGCTAGGGCGGAGAAGAAGGAAGTGTATTCTTAGATACATGGACACAGAACTGTCATGCGACTGTGACTTTTATGGGACTTTAGAAGGGTTGACATGGTGGGAGAGGATTTCTGTTCTGGAATGGGTGGAACAGGAAGTTACAGGCCATTTTCAAAGGCTGGGAGGGAGCAGAGGGCAAGGAGAGCAGAGGATGCAGGACTAGAAAAGGAAAGGGATTGGGGCCGGCATTGTTCACGATCTGTAGTCTAAATGCAGAGGAGAGGGGCAGGAGAGGACGGGAAGTCAGAGAGCACAGTTCTGTTGGAAGAGAGTGAGCAGATGACCAGGAGATGGCACCTTATCACAGCCAGAAATTGCATTTACTTTTCTGTTTTGTTTCCTTTCAACAAGAATGCAAGAAAGTTCTGGAGAGCCGGTACCTTATCTATACTTGTTCACTGCTACACTCCCAGCACCCTGAGCACGCGAGATGCTCAATGCGTATATGAAGAATGAATAAACATTATGAAAATACCCACGAATTTATATGGATGAAGAACAATCTGGAAATTTCAAATGAGAAATTATTTTTTAATGCTGAGAAAGGAAACATAAAGTTTTCATCTAATCTGGTAAATTTGGTAAGTTGCAGTAATTTAAAAAAGTTGTATTAGATAACCTAGTTCCTGCCTGTCTGAGTCAAATAAAGGTTCAAACATTCAGAGAGCGGGTCCTTCCCCTACTGGGGTGAGCATGAGTGGATTTTCTTTCTTCTTTATCCTGTCTGGTTATAACCTCCTTTATGTGAAATGCTATGATCAGGCTACCAGGCCTGCCTCTTGATATATTAAATGGGAAGATAAAAGAATTTAGAAAATCCCTTTCTCTTGGCAAGGCTGCCTTTAAGTCTGCCACTGTATATTGCTGCAGACTGGAAAGCCTGCTTTTGCTGACAGAGGGTGAATATTAACCTGTTTTTACTAATCACATTCTTATTGTGACACTCAGGCCCCCCTCAACCCCATCTACCCACAGATGATCGCTTGGGGCCAGCTTGGGAGAGAGATCTATAGGACACACAAAGGAGCCAAGCAGGTTAAGACATTTCAAAAAATTTACTCCCATTACGCACTCATAAGATTAGAACTTTAGGGGAAAATTCGTCCACAGCAAGAATACCAAATAAATTGGAAAATGATTTAATAGCAGTCATCATGGATTGGAGGAAGTTTTTATTTTGTCTCCCCTTTAGAAGTGGTAGAATACAGCTGGGCACACAGTGATGCATGCCTGTAATCCCTGTACTTGGGAAACTGAGACAGGACAATCACAGGTTCAAGGGCAGTCTTGGCAACTTATCAAGACTCTCAGCAGAAACTTAGTGAGATCCTGTTTCCAAAATAAAGAATAGAAAGGGTTAGGGGTGTAGCTCAGAAGTAGAATGCCCATGGATACAATCCCCAGTACCAAACAAAATTTTGGAAAAGGAAAGAAAAAAAAGGAAACAAAGGAAGAACGAAAGAGTAGAATACTTTTGTCACCATTCCCGTTATCATTAATGATACTCTGAGTATTCTGAAGAACATTCTGGACCTTGCTTAAATAAGTACGTTGATACTCATAACCAGAGAGATCTTGAATTCTTATCAGACAGGGACATTATCACCTCTGAGTAAGTCCTACAATTTCCTAGTGAGGTAAATTAGAAGAAATAAAAATAGATAGAAAGAAGTCAGAAAGAGAGAATGAGGAAAATGTAACTTAAATATGGGAGCCTGTACCCTTAAATCATCTGTGACTACTGGCATCCTCATATACCTCCTCCTGCCCACCCCTAGGAAAGTTTCCTATAATAGAAGAGCCACAAACCCCCAAAATGTGTCTCTCACTCTGGAGATGGACTGCATCCCCCCTTAAATGTATATTTCTTACTTTTCTAAATAAATCTCTGTCTATGTCTCTGGCACATGCTGAAATTCATTTCCATCATGTAAGTCTGGGACCCCACTGGTCCTGAGTTCCATTCCCCCTTCTCCCCCATTGGGAACTGCTGTGGACCCTTCATGGAAACCCTTCTCCTGTGACACTGGCAGTTGGAATAATTTTGCCATGTTTGGAAATAGAATGGAACATTATGGAAATACTAAAAAATAAAAATCTTTAATCCAGAGTACACCATTTTGTACTGTGTCAACAGCAGGTAAATTTATGTACTCTTTGAAATCCCTAATGATAAAATTACCTAGGCATTAAAATTTTATTTCAGGAAAACCTGGGGCTCTAACACATGAAAAATATACACATATCCTTTTCCTTTATTTGTATTAAGCCTGGACTCCCTTGCTTCTCTGGCTTTTGCTTTGGAGGAAGTTGCTGACATTGTCATAATAGTTCAGTTTTAAAGAGAAAACACTTATTCTCCTCAGGGAATAGACAATGGGAATAGTTCTCTGAAAACGCCAGTGTGGTGTGGTGGCCTCAATGTTATAATACAGCTAAGAGGGCAAAGACCTGTTTCTGTTGTCAACTCCTTTTCCAGAGTGTGTGGTACAGTACCTATAATATAGTAATATGCATTAATGAATAAGCGAATAATGGAAGTGTTATGGTTTAAATATAGAATGTCCCCTGAAAGAACTTATGTGTTGATGCTCAGAGTTGTCGTAATGAGGGCTGTAATCTCATCAGTGGATAAATCCATTGTAATGGAGTTACTGGGTGGTAACCTAGGCACTGGGGGTGTGGCCTAGGGGATTATGCTTGTGTCTTTGAGTCCACTTGCTTGTATGTTCTTGCTTCCAGCTTCCATGATGTGAGAGCAGAGCCCTTGTGCCCATTCATAATCAATCTCTCCCCCCCTCTTCTCCAGTGCCAGGCCCTGAGCTCTGCTGATGTAACCTGGCCTGGCATGGACTAAACCCTGAAATCTCTAGAACTGTGAGCAAATAAATCTTCCTTTAAGTTGTGGTGTTGTTTTGTATTACTGCAGTGAGAATGATGACTGAAATGGAAGAAAGGAAGGGAGGAAGCAAAGAAGGAAAGGAAGGAAGGAAGAAAGGTAGGAAGGTAGGAAAGTAGGAAGGTAGGGAGGAAGGGAGGGAGGGAGGGAGGGAGGGAGGAAGGAAGGAAGGAAGGAAGGAAGAAAGGGAGGGAGGAAAGTGAGGGTGGTTGGTTGGTTTCTATATAGCATGCTTAAATTTACTTTGAAAAGGCAAAATGACCAGAATGCATATGGATATCAGTCAAATGTATTTCCTAATTTTTATTTGGTGTCCTACAAAAGGTGTCCCAGGTTCTCCAGCGGGAATGGGCCCTGTGGATGTCAACAGTCACCCACTTGTCAATGCTGCCTTTACTCTTCCTACCCCTCTCTGCATCCTTATCTGCACTCCTTCACTCCTGTACTTTCCAGGGTAATCTCCCAAGTCAATTCTCAACAGGTAAGTCTGCATTTCAGTCTGTGCTCTGAGAAAAATCACAACTATGACAAAGCCAACTTTCCTGAAAGGCTTCAGGAAAGGAGCAGGTAGTTACCTGGTTGACATCTGCCCCTCATGTGTGTGTCTACCTTGTCCCTCCTAATGCCAAAGAGGACAAGGACTCAAGTCAGTATCATCCATTCATTCTTTTATTTATTGTGGTACTGATGATTGAACCCAGGGGCACTGTACCTCTCAGCTACATCCCTAGCCCTATTTTATTTATTTTTATTTTTATTTTTAAGCAGGATATTGCTAAGATACCACATGCTGGCCTCAAACCTGAGATCCTCCGATCCTCCTGTCTCAACCTCCTTGGTACTGGTATCACAGGCATGCACCACCATGCCCAGCTAAGCTGGTATCATTTAAATTCTGCTGCATGATATGGCTCCCAATGCTAGTTGGTGAAAAATAACCACATTCTTATAACAAAGCTCTTGGAATACATTTTTAAAATTCAATAGGAGTCTGCTTTTTGAGAGGGGAAGAGGGACTTTTATATAGTATATATATATATACCTGTCCTCAAGAAATGCTACCTATGTGTGGTCTAGTACTTGTCTGGAATATATGAGGCCCTGGATTCATTCTCTAGACACACACACACACACACACACACACACACACACACACATGCACACACACAGTGGCTATCTTCCAGAAAATGTGGTATAATGGGGAATACACTGAGAAGACTTAAAATGCATTTCCAATTGTATAACTTTGTACATTTCAGGATGTTGGGTATCACTTTTATAATTTCTGAACCTTGGTTTTCTGAGCTATAAAGTATGAAAATAGTTTATGGTGTCTAAAAGGGGAAGCCAGGCATGGTGAGGCCTCTTGGACTCCCAGTACTTGGGAGGCTAAGACAGGAGGATCGCAGGTTCGTGACCAGCCTCAGCAACTTAGTGAGGCCCTCTGCAATTTAGTGAGACCCTGTTTCAAAATAAAAGATGCAATAGGACTGGGGATGTAGCTCAGAGGTAGAATGAGCCTAGGTTCAATCCCCAGAACCACAAAAATAAATAAATAAATAAATAATAGGGGGAATTTAATTTATGGGTTATATATTATGGGAATAAATACGAGTACAGATCAATGCAAAAGTAAAAAAAAAAAATAAAAAGACCAAGTTCCTTGGAAATATCTTCATTCTCTCTCTTAACACTCTGAGAGCCTCCTGGGAGAATATCTACCTTAAGCACATGATGCTTCCATCTTCCCCAGCTAAGCTAATTCATCTCCTGTGCCTGAACTCAAAGAGGTTTCCATTTTCATTTAAAAACTCTAATTGATTGGGTGAGCCCACACTGAAATACATCTCGAAACAGAGTGCCCTATATATTCCAGGTTCTAGTTCTCACTTATTGGTTGAGGCAAAAATGAGCATTAACCTTTTAAAATTGTGACCTTGTTAAAAATCATTCCTTCAAGCAATGAGCACTAAACCATTATTAGAGTGTTTGAGTTTGATTATATATTTTTCTTAAATATGTCACTTGTCACTGATTTAATCCTCATGAGGGGAACTTTACCTCCAGCTTGATATCTACATTCCAGACAGGCTGATTATAGCATCTCTTCCGTGCGCTCGGAGAATATTAGTGCTAGAAGGGATTGCGGAGACTACTTAATTTTCTCCTGCTTCCTTAGTTCCCAAGTAAAGAGAGAAAACCCAAAGAAATGAAGTAATTTGCCCAAAGTCACACTGTGAATTAGATGAAAAAGCCACACCAAAGATCGTGGCGTCTCTGCAGCTCTTTTCAACAACATTTTTGGAAGCATGTTCTATGCAATACTGGCCCCTGTAATCCCTGCCTCCCAAGAAGAACTCTGCCGTAAGCTCAGCAAGCTATGCATATCACGGAATAAGAAAGCTTCCTGAAATTAATGAAGTTAAAAATTATGTGTACCGAAGGAACTTGGTGATAATTTCTTTCTTCTGTATTTATGACTTATTAACATAATGTTTCCTTGTCAAGAAGTGTGATCCTATTAACTCAGGACCTTCCGGGATAAGGACTTGAGTTTCTGATGTCCAACACTTGTATCCAATCCCCATTCTGCTGGTCCACCTGGCTGGATTTTCTGCCCAGATCTGTCCACAGGTGGTGTCCACGTGCTGAAGAGATGCCTGACCCTTATAGTTATCTTCCAGAATCTATTGTCTCAGTTCTCCTTCCACGTGTGCCATTTTATCTACGTGGAATATGTTTCAAGGGCACTGACAGCTGGTTTGCATCCTCTCTCCTTCCCCTTGTCTTCTTTCATCCATCATGCTCTCTCTCTCTCTCTCTCTCTCTCTCTCTCTCTCTGTGTGTTTTACACACACACACACACACACACACACACACACACACTCACAGTACATTTGACATTTAGAATGCCTATGACAGCATATGCTCTCTGTTCCTTTGACCTAGAAAATATGACTATATTAAAGATATATCCTTGATTCTCAAAGATTTAAGAACTAATGCATAAAAGTTAACAGTAAGGATAGACAGTCCCTTGACATATTCTGTCCTGTCTGTTGCTCCCATTCCTACCAGAGCAGCTGTTGTAAAATAATCAGCAGATGCAGCTGTCCATCCCTGCCACCAGAGTTTCACCAACAGCTGATTTCTTCATCTCTTCTTGGCCTATCTCTAGACTGAACAAGCATGTATACCACTTTGGCAGATTTGCCCATGCATACGTGGCTGCAGTCACTGTTAATTGTGGAAGTCATTCAGTAGAAGTTGAGTCTGCAGAAATTACTATGTGGCTCAGTACAACACTCTCATTGACGTCACTGAGGTCACCACCATTGTGGTTTCTGTTTCTCTGATTTTCTCCCTTCTCCTATTCCTCTCCAAGAGATCCTCTCTGGAGGAACCATTTTGGCTTGGGTACCTATGCTCTACTGACTCAGGAGTGACCACTAGCACGGCCTTGTGGTCCACTGAGACCTATAGCTTGGGTTTAGATTTACCTTCTGCACAAAATATTCATGTTGCATTGCATGAGCAGACCTGAACTGTCGACCACAGACTTCTTCAGAGTCCCTGAACTAGGAGAGAGTAGCACACCTCTACAGTGCAAAATCCAACTCATGAGTTGTCTCTTTAGGAACCTTTGTCTCCCACACTAGAAACTACATTTTAGTCTCTGAATACTGGGGGTAGCCCAGTGTTGGAGCATAATAGGTCTGTGATATATATTTTTAAATTGAACAAAGAAGTGGACCTATAGTAGCAAAAGGGTAATTAAAGAAAAATCAAAGTATTGTTTGCAATAATCTAGGCTGTAGATGAGGTTCCAATGAGATAAAGCTACCATGTGTGGGTTTGCTTGAGAATCTGCTTCAAAGTTCTATCAGTGGAGAAAAGGAGATCGACTTCACACATTTCTAAAGTTATCTGTGTAACTCTAGCCAACTTGTGTAATTTCAAGTGGCTAATAAAATGTTTTATTAAATATCAAATTCCCAGGCCAAGCTAAATGTTATACCTGGCACTTCAATATTTTAGAGGAATATTAGTGACAAGTTAGTAATATTAGTTATAATATTTGTTTCCTGTAGGCAATCTGAATGTAAGTGTGTTCTTTTCAACTACTATTTATGATTCTATAATGAGAAATAGATGACCTGCGGTGCAAGCTAGGTTCAGGACTATGAATAAGAGTGCAAAAAAAAGGGAAGTATACAAAACCTAGAAATCATGGTGCACCTGTGTGGTTCAGAAGGCCCAGACATGAGTTATAGAAGGATGGGAAGGTGGGTGGGCCTCCAATGGAGACAAGTCTTTAGCTGTCTCTGGGTTATAAACAGGGGTTATCTATCCCACAAGTAAGGGAGAAAGGGTGTGTGGGCAACCCCCAGGAGGACCTGAAATGATCCCTACTCCCTGGTATTCAGTCCCTTGTATAATTGCCTCTCTTTGAGACTGGCAAGACCTAGTGACTTGCTCCAGAGGAATACAATATGGCAAAGTCATGACATGTCATTTCCACGATTAGGTTATAAAAAGGCTGCAGCTTCTGTCTTGGACTTTCTCTCCCTCCCTCTCTCTTTCCTTCTCTCTCTCCTCTCTCCTTTTCCTTCTCCTTCTCCTTTTCTTTCTCCTTCTTTTTATCCTTCCCTCTCCCTCTCTCTCTCCTTTCTCCTTTCTCCTTCTTTTTCATTCTCTCTCTCTCCCCACCCTGGCTCTGGGTGAACCAGGTTGCTATATGGTGAATCATCCTATAAAATAGTCTGTATGGCAAAGAACTGATGTCTCTAGCCAATGACCAGCAAAGAACTAACTCCTGCTAATAGCACCTGAATAGTTTTGGAAGTGCTTCTTTATACACTTGGGCCTCAGGGTCAATATTACTCCCACCAACATTGGCATTTTGGTCGCAGCCTTCACTAGAACTGGAGGTACCAGCTAAGTTCAGCATGGATTCCTGATCCCCACAGACTACAAAATAGTCAATGTTTGTTGTTTTAAACTACAAAAATCTAAAGTACTTTGTTACTCGTAATACATAACTGAGATATACATGAATTAATTTCATTGTGTTTATTAGTTTGCTATTCACTTAAAATATTTATCAAACATATTACATTTCTACGCATATGAATAAAACAGGATAAGATTTGGTTTATTTCCTCAAGAAACTCATTTTGTACAAGGAACTTCATTTTGCTCTGAAGTCTGAGCACAGGCAAACCATCAGCTATGCATGTTTCTCAGTGGACTTAAGAAAAGCATTCTTCTGAATATTTTTCCCAAAATGTGAAGGTGGCACACTTGGAGAGGTGAGAATAAGCAGATAATATTTCCTGCTTCTTGCGCCACCACACCACTTGTTTCGGCCATTTCACTGTCCAATTCTAACTTGTTCTCTTGAACTTTTCATTTGTTCGTAATTTCCACTGCAACTTTTGGTAATCATTCTAAATACCACCTCTGAAAATAATATTGCGCATGGAAAAAGGAAGGTGGGAATGTGAGTTTTGTCCTAAAATGTTAATACTGATTAATTTGTTTCCTGTGCATTTATTGAGAACACAGTAGAGAGATTGGATAATGGTTATTAGGAATAGCAAGATGTTCCTTTTAAATGTCAATTAAAATCATAAAGAGAAAACCACTAAAACATATGGTCTGAATGTTTATATCCCCCAATATTCGTATGTTGAAATCCTAACTCCCACAGTGATGGTATTAGGAGATGAGAGACTGGGGCGATGATTAAAGCATGAAGGTGGAAACTTCATTAATGGGATTAGCACTCTTATAAAAGAAGTCAGAGAAAGACTCCTAGAGTGCTTGCTGCCACATGAGACACAGAAAGATGGTACCATCTACGAACTAGGAAGTGAGTCCTCACCAAACACCTCTTTCAGTGCCTTGCTCTTGGACTTCCCAGTTTCCAGAACTGTGAGAAAGACATTTCTGTTGTTTATAAGCCATTCAGTCTGTAGTATTTAGTTACAGTAGCTGAAACAGACGAAGACAGTGTACATGACAAATAGACAATGTTTAGTACCATACAAGTGCTATATGAGGGACATAACCTATAAACCAGGTGGTACAAAGGGAAGAAATCATTTTTATAGATAAGCAAACTCAAGAAAGCCTCATAAAAATGCCTGGTACCATGTTTCCACACAGAAGGACTTCAGCTAAGGTGGTACTCCTAGCCTCTCTCCATATTTCCCTCACCTCCACCCTGACTCCTACCTCCAAACTCACTGATCTTGGGGGTGAAGAGGGGCCAAGAGTAGCATTTATTTTGAGTTTGGAAGAAGAAACCAAGACGGATTAGATCACTTTTCTCTATCAGATGTCTTATTTCTGGATTGGTTCCTTGTAAAAGAAGAAAGGGCCCTGCGTTTTGGGCCCCTGAAACTGTAATGAAATGACTGGCAGAGCTGTGGGCAGCAGATGAAGGATAATGGCATCAATGATGACACTGAAACAGACAAATAAGTGTGTTTCCTCCTCGGAATCCCAGGAGTGGGAAGCAGCTCAGTTTGATGGGAATACAGGAGTTACCTGGGAGAGAAACAGGAAATTAACCTGGAAAAGAGGATTGGGTGGACCCCAAAGAGGACCAGGCTAGGGGCTTGGGACTTAATTTGGAAAGTAAGACACAGCCATTAAAGGTATCTGATCAGAGGAGTGACACATAATCATTACTGGCACTAGTTACCCAACACTGTGCTAGTTATTAGTGACAAAAGAGGTATCCCCTCAGAGGAGATGTCCAAAAAACATGAAGAGTCAAGCCTTAGGGGAAAGTGAAATCACTAACTGGCAGAGTAGAAGGAAGTCCAGGATGGGCCTTTGGACACTGTCTAGGGATAGGAAGGAAACATATCAATAAGGATACATGAGTAGAAGAAATGGATAATTTAGTAAACTGGGTTTTTTTTTTTTGGTATTGTGGATTGAACCAGGGCATTCTACTTCTGAGTTACACCCCCCAGTCCTTTTTACTTGTTTATATTTTATTGGTGTATTATAGTCTCACATCATAATATAGTTCATAGTTACAGGGAAATACATGCACACTTGGTGGGCTTTCCCCCAACTCCCTCCCCACACCCTCCCTTCCCCACACAGGACACTGAGATTAGCATTGGTATTCTCACATATGTACATAATGTCAATGGAAGTGATTCCTTCACTGATCCTCCCCCTCACACCCCTTCCCTTAAACCACTGGAACTTCTCCTCCATTATCTGAAGTCCCTCTGATATCCTGATTACTCCATAGCTTCTGTGTATGAGAAAAAACAGATGACCCTTCACTTTCTGTGACTGGCTAATCTTACTTAATATAATCTTCTCCAGGTCCATCCATTTTCCTGCAAATGACATAATTTTGTTCTTCTTTATTGCTGAGCAAAATTCCATTGTGTGCATATTACATAATTTTATAATCCATTCATCTATTGATCGGCACCTAGGTTGGTTCCATAATTTGGCTATTGTGAATTGTGCTGCTATAAACATGAATATGCATGTATTACTATAATATTCTGATTTCAATCCCTTTGGAAAGATACCTAGGAGTGGTATAGCTAGATCATATGGTAGATCCATTCCCAATTTCCTGAGGAATCTCCTCACTGATCTACTTAGCGGCTGCACTAATGTGCAATTGCACCAGCAGTGTAGAAGAGCTCCTACATCCCCACATCCTTGCCAACATTTATTGTTGTTTGACTTCCTGATGATTGCCATTCTGACTGGGGTTAAATGGAATCTCAGTGTAGTTTTAATTTGCATCTCCCTGATTGTTAATGAAGTTGAACATTTTTTCATGTATTTATTGGCCATTTGTATTTCTTCTTTTGTGAATTGTCTATTTAGTTCAATTGCCCATTTCTTGATTGGGTTATCTATTTTTTTAGTGTTAAATATTTGAAGTACTTTGTATATTCTAGATATTAGTCCTTTTTTCACAATAACCTCAAAAACAATAAAATACCTAGGAATAAATCTAACCAAGGAGATAAAACACCTACAAAATGAAAATTAGAAAACACTAAAGATAGAAATTGAAGATCTCAGAAGATGGAAAGATCTCCCATGTTCTTCTATAGACAGAATAAATAGTATCAAAATGGCCATTCTACCAATAGTGATCTACAGAGTCAATGCAATCCCTATCAAAATACCAATGTCTTTCTTCACAGAACTAGAAAAATCAGTCATAAATTTCATATGGAGAAACAAAAGACCCAGAATAGCCAAAGCAATTCTCAGCAATAAGAACCTGCAAGAGGCATTACAATTCCTGACTTCAAATTATACTACAGAGATGTAGTAATAAACACAGCATGGTATTGGCACAAAAACAGACACATACACCAATGGAACACAATAGAAGGTACAGAAAAAATCCACACACTTATAGCCAATTGATTTTTAACAAAGGTGCCAAAAGCATAAGTTGGAGGAAAGACAGTCTTTTCAACAAATGGTGTTGGGAAAACTGGTTATCCATTTGTAGAAAAATCAAATTAAATCCCTACCTCTCACTCTGCATAAGAGTCAACTCGAGATGGATCAAAGACCTGAAAATTAGACCAGAGACTTTTAAATTACTAGAGGAGGGCATAAGTCCAACACTCCAACATAGAGACACAGGTAGAAACTTCCTCAATAAAATAAGACCCCCAAAGATCAGGAAATTAAAACAAGATTTAATAAATGGGATGGCATCAAACTAAAAAGTTTCTGCTCATCAAAGTAAGAGTGTACAGAGAAAGATCCTACAGAATAAGAGAAAAATCTTTGTCAGTTATTTTTTTTATTTTGAAACACTGTGCTGCTAAGTTGATGAGGACCTCAAACCTGGGATCCTCCTGTCTTAGCCTCCCAAGTACTGGGATTATAGGGATATGCCACCACGCCTGGCTGTGGAAAATTTTTAAAATCTGGTAAGAAAGTCAGAAAGCTCACTGATGTCAAATGCTGTTGATAACTCTGAAAACAATAAGCCTGTGTTACTTTTCTTAGTAATGGATGGAAAGAGACACCAAATGTAGCCCCTTCCATACTTAAACATGAACACGTGCATCCAGGAAACTTAAGGAAATTGCCTAACAGAGCAAGTATGAAGCTGATGCCATGGAAGGGGAGACCCTGGAGATGGCACACATGGGTGTGTTGCATCTTCCTTCAAACTGTGGTGTTGAAATGGGAAAAGAGATAAAGAAAATCATTCCGCTGAGAAAATAATATAAAGTGGGAACTATCTCTTCCTCTATTTGATTTGATGTTGTACAGGGAGCTATAAGACAACAACTTATTCCAGTATATTCTCTATTTTTATCTTGAAATTAAGTTCCCTTCAGAACCCTTGACCTGAAATGCTGGAAGTATGTCACATGCTAGATGCATCTTTACTTCCCTAGGGGCTGCCAGCCACGTGTGTTCATGAGAATAGTAACTGAGTTTTCATGGTCTGGTGTCTTATGCTTCTAATAGTTTGCCCCAAACATAGTCACTGTATTCTTTGGGAAGCAATGAGGAAAGAAAGCAAAAGAGGGAAATAAAGGATTTTTAAAAAGTAGATAGATTTGAGCCGGGCGTGGTGGCGCACGCTTGTAATCCCAGTACTTTGGGAGGCAGAGACCGGAGGATCCGGGTTCGCGGCCAGCCTCAGCTCGCTCT
>PVJS01007253.1:0-56778 GCA_004027185.1 Glis glis | reverse complement strand
TTTTCTTTTTTTTTTTTTTTTGCGGTACCAGGGATTGAATGCAGGGGCGTTCTACCTCCGCACTATGCCCCCGGCCCTATTTTTTATACTTTATTTTGAGACCCGGTCTCACGAAGTTGCGGAGGGCCTCACTAAGTAGAGAGAGAGAGAGAGACAGAGACAGAGACAGAGAGAGACAGAGAGAGAGAGAGAGAGAGAGACAAGGAGAGAGAGAGAGAGCGTGCGCGAGCTGAGGCTGGCTGCGAACCTGGATCCTCCGGTCTCTGCCTCCCAAAGTACTGGGATTACAAGCGTGCGCCACCACGCCCGGCTCCTCATGTTTTCTTACTATTCACAAATGGTGCTGTGTCCTCAGACTTTAAGAGACCCTCTTGACTCTATTCTCTAAGCTTCTCCATGCTTCCCTTACTCCTCACCTTGACTCCTTTCCTGGGCACTTGCCAATACTCCTGTTCAATTGTCTCCCTTGTTTCCATGTAGAGCTTGTGCCCTCCAGGAACAGAGAAAGTCCCTGCTGAAATGTTATTCATTAGGGCCTTTGAAAGTTTCTGCAGTTCATGCTGGCAGTATTGATACGATGCCTCTTTGTTTTTCAGCAAGAAATCCTCCTTCTTTTTCTCTATTATTTTCTGCAAGGGAAATGTACAGAGATGTTACTAGAAAGTAGGGACAGAGGAGATAAAATTCCAAAGAAGCTGGTAGAAGGGCAGCTGTATTTCTCATGAGAAAAGCATTCTAGTGGAGTAAAATGTGGGATGAATAAGAAATAGCAACACTTGACTTATCACAACCCTGAAGCCTCTCTGCAAGTCTCTGGGAAATTTTCTGAACCTTCCTGAGCCTGGAGATGCTTATCTGTAAGATGAAGGGATGGCATTTCACAGTGCTTATGGTGTCTTGCAGCTGTAGTATCCTGTGATTCTACCTCCAGTGTTACAGTGACACCAGGAGTAATGTGAGGTGAACTATATCCTGAAATGAGGACCTGGTAAGAGAAAACTTTGGTTCCTAAGAATGGCAGAGTATGCACAGAAAAATAAAACAGTTCAGGGATGGCTAGTGAGTATTATATGCAGGCTGCAATCCACCGAAGTATTTTTCAGAATCCCTTAGAAGTACTGAAGGGGATAGCTATACTGATTTTTCTTTAATCTTCAGAGTGATCTTTGGATAATGTGCCTGATGTTGGGGACAGGGGAGAAGAGGCATATGTATTCTTTGGGAACTGTATGCCTCATGAGAATCCAAAAGGCTTTATCCTTGAATGAGAGATGAGCTATGGCATCAATAAACATACCTCTAGGCTACATTTTTTCAAGGAGAACAGTCATGAAAGTTAGTGATTCAGATAAATTACCACCAGTTTCTTCTGGAGCTCCCGGGTTTCATCCTTGAAGGAGTGCTCCATGAAGACTGCAAGGGCCTCCCTCTCGCAGGCTGCGTGCACGTCCAGTAGCTCCTGGAGCGTGTCTGTGGGGAGCCTCACCCGCTGGGCCATCTGCTCACTGTAGTGCTCCACTGCCTTCTGCACAGCTGCTGAGTTCTCACGCTGAGCCAGAGCGGTCACTGCGTTCTCCAGAGAAGGCACAGTCCCACTGTTGATGGCATTCATGTATATCTCCACCAGGGTCCCCAGGCCTGAAGGAACCAGGAAATTTAGAGCAAAATTAGAAGTTATAACTCAATGGAATCCAAGATTCTGAGACTACCTGTCTAAAATCACACACAAGCACACACACACACCCCTCCTTTTATTATCATCACCTTCATTTTCCTGCTGACCCTTCATTTGTATGGTTTTCTGGGCCATAGTGTTAAAAAGTTTAAATATCCACCTTCATTTCACATACAAAGTATATGGAAAACATAATTCCTCAATTAAAACTTTAAAGGAGAGAGGAAGCTGACAAGATGGCGTCAGAGTAAGGACACCGAGAGGAGCCTGTCTCTAAATTGTCTCGGGTGCTCCGAACTGAACAGCCATACACATCCCATACTACTTTCATGGGGGATAGGAACTAAAGACAATAACATGTAAGAATACACAGAAGCCCACCAATTAACACCCAAGCTGAAAAAGGGTAAAAAAAAAGGGGAGCAACCAACCAGAGATGGGAGAACAATCACCCCGTCCCGGACCGGGTCGCTGGACCAGCAGGAACCTTCAAAAGATCCAAAAAATCTTATAACCAGCAACCTGAGGCCTTTCTCACAGACATCGGGATCACCAACCACAAAATTCCACAGCCCAGGAAAAAAAGACGGAGAAGGACGACTACATTTGCTTCCATTGCAATCCACTGGTCCTCTGCACACTCGGAAGGAGAGGTGAGTGCTGCAGCCTCACAAGATAACTGAAAAGAGCCCCCCCCCACCGGAAAAGAAGAGAAGGTGGGGACACAAGCAGTCTGTGGCTATAGCAACACACAAAAATCTCAGGAATAGAGCAGGTCTGAAAGTTGCAGACCAACACAGCCTTCTCTGGGGAGCACAGCTTCCCCGCTGGCACCTAGATCAGACCCAGAGGGTCTCAGCGGCAAGCAGAGCCGGGAAGCTGAAAGTGTCAATGCTCCCCGCCTGCAACCCAGATAGCCCGGGAGGGTTTCACCATAAATGGGAGGAGAGTGCCGACATTACTGGCCTGCACCCAGGTGGAGGGAAAGAGGGACGCCAGCAGCAGAAAGCCACGGCCTTCCCCCTCCCTCTCAGCACCCAGGCCAGCCACAGAGTGTTTCCGCCTAAACAGACAGAACCAGAGGGACTTGGAAAGTAGAGAACACCAGAGCTCCCTGCCTGAGCCTAGGCGGAGAAAAAAGAGGGTCGCGCAGGCAGTAGAGTGTGCTTCCCCGCCTGCGCCTAGGACAGCCCGGGAGGGACTCAGCAGGAAGCAGAGGCGGGAAACTGAAAGTGCCAGTGTTCCCCGCCTGCTACCCAGATAGCCTGGGAGGGACTCAAACAGGAGGAGAGTGCCAGCTTTACTGGCCTGCACCCAGGCGGAGGGAAAGAGGGACACAGACAGCAAAGAGTCCCGGCCTTCCCCCTCCCCCTCAGCACCCAGGCCAGCCGCAGTGTCTCTGCCTAAACAGAAAGACCCAGAAGGACTTGGGAAGTGGAGAACACCAGGGTTCCCCACCTGAGCCTAAGCGGAGAAAAAAGAGGGACACAGGCAGAGAAGAGGGTGAGCCTTCCCCCACCTGTGACCAGGCCAGCCTGAGAGGGACTTGGGACTCGGCCTAACCTGCAGAGAGTGCCAGTGTCCCCCACCTGTGCCCAGGCAGACAGAAAAAGGGACACAGGCAGCGAGGAGGGTGAGCCTTCCCCCACCTGCACACAGGCCAATCCTAGAGAGACTCAGCCTAACGTGCAGAGAGTGCCGGTGTCCCCCACCTGTGCCCAGGCAGAGAGAAAGAGGGACACAGGCAGTGAAGAGAGTGAGCCTTCCCCCACCTGTGCCCAGGACAGCCCAAGAGGGTCTCTGCTTAAACAGGCAGAGACAGAGGGACTCAGGAAGCAGAGAGTCCCAGTGTTCTTCACCTGTGCGCAGGCCAAATAGGTGAACCACCAGAAAAGTCTTCAGATACCAAAGACAAACTAACTACCACTGACAAATGGAACGAATCAGCAGCCCGCACACTGAAGTTTAAAAACACACAGGGTACAAACTGACCTACCCACATCCCTGAGTCTACCCCCTATTACAGAGGTGACAGACAGGTCCACGGACCTCAACACCTAGATCTCATCAACAACACCATTGCAGCAGACAGAAGGAACCCTAGAGTAACTGCAACCCAGTACCAACAATTTACTGGCAGAACAACAGTGGAGTGATATGGAACACAGATATCGAAGAACATATTAAAGGGTGATAAACACACAACAGAGAGCTAAGAATAACCATACAGTAGAGGTTAGCCATCTTTAAGGCACACCTAGTAATAAATATCTACCCCCAGAACAGGTTACTATACAGGGAGAGTGATTAGACACGGGAAACCTACAGAGTGAGAGAGAGATATCAAAAGCAAAAAAGATATAAACTTAAGAAACCTGAAATCATGGAAAGGAGGAACAACAAAGAAACAATGAGCTCCCATAACTCCACAATAATAGAATGCAGGGATTGCCAGAAGAACAATTCAGAACTTTAGAAGTAGAAATGATACAGGATTTCCGAAAAGAATTCAGAGAGAGCCTGAAAGTAATGAAGGATCAAATAAGCAAAGAAACTGACACCCAAAATAGGGATCAAATAGAGGCTCTGAAGGAAGTGAAGGATGCAATAACTGAAATGAAGGCATCAATACAAACTATTAACAGTAGACTAGACCACATAGAAAACAGACTCTCACTCTTAGAAGACGATCACTCCAAAAGTGAGTGCATCGTATATAATATAGAAAAAACAATTCAACAGCATGAATTGGACATTGAACAGATCTCGGCCAATTTGAAAAGAGCAAACCTAAGAATAATAGGCATAGAAGAGGGAATAGACACTGAAACCAAAGGAATAAACAATCTTTTCATAGAAGTAATATTGGAAAATTTCCCAAACATAGAAAAGGAGGTTGACACCGAGGTACAAGAAGCATACAGAACCCCTAATAGACAAGATCAGAGAAGAGGTTCAGCATATCACATAATAGTCAAATTGACTAATGTAGAGGCCAAGAAGAAAATCTTAAAGGCAACCAGAGAAAAAAAACAAGTAACATACAGAGGCAAACCAATAAGAATCACTCGCAGCCTTCCAAACCACATCATGAAAGCCAGGAGGGCCTGCGGCGACATATTCCAAACTCTGGAAGAGAACAACTTCCAACCAAGATTTACCTACCCAGCAAAGATATCTATAAAATTTGATGGGGAAATAAAAACTTTCCATGACAAACAGAAGCTGAAAGAATTGATGTCTGCCAAACCAGCATTAGAGAAAATACTCAAACAGATTAACTATAAAGAAGAGATAATAAATAAACGCCAGAACCAAAGAAACAATAACTTCCATCAAACAGCCAACTAAGAAAAGAAAAAAAAAACACTACCTCAAACAAAAGTCAAAACTCAAAATGTTAGGAATTAAGAATCATCTCTCAATAACCACGCTGAATATAAATGGGCTCAATTCACCAATCATTGATGAATTGAGGTAGCATAGACATAAGGCATAAGGTAGCAAAATGGATCAAAAATTTTAATCCATCTATATGCTGCTTACAAGAAACACACCTTTAAAGACACTCACAAACTAAAAGTAAAAGGCTTGAGCAAGGTAATCCATGCCAGTGGAACACAAGGACAAGCAGGAGTAGCAACTATGATATCAGACAAATTAGACTTCAAGCCTAAACTTATCAGAAGAGGCAAAGAAGGTCACTTTTTACTGGTAAAAGGAACAATCCAGCAAGGGGATATAACGATAGTCAACATTTATGCCCCAAATATAGGAGCAACCACTTTCATAAAACAAATTCTTCATGACTTTAAGTCACACATAGATCCTAATACAATAATATTGGGAGACTTCAATACTCCTCTCACACCGCTCAATCGATCTTCAAGACAAAAGGTCAGTAAGGATGCCTCGGACCTAAGGAACACCATAGGTCAAATAGACCTACTAGAGACATACAGAATATTCCACCAAACTACAGCTGAATTCACATTTTTTACAGCTGTTCATGGAACCTTCTCTAAAATAGACCATATCCTAGGCCACAAAGCAAGTATTAGGAAATTCAAGAAATGTGACATAATCCCCTGCGTATTTTCAGACCATAATGGAATGAAACTAGAAATCAACTGTAAGAAGACACAGAGAAATCTTATAAACACACATGTGGAGACTGAACACCACACTGCTGAATGAAGAATGGGTCATAGAGGAAATAAGGGAGGAAATCAAGAAGTTCCTAGAAACAAATGAAAATAGGGAAACAATATATCAAAATCTCTGGGACATGTTGAAAGCAGTATTAAGAGGAAAATTCATAGCACTGAGTGCTCACATAAGTAGAACTGAAAAGTTGCAAATAAACAACCTAATGACACACCTCAAAGCCCTTGAAAAGCAGGAACAGTCTAACCCCAAAGCCAGTAGAAGACAGGAAATTATTAAAATGAGAGCAGAAATCAATGAAGGAGAATAAAAAAATGCAAAAAATCAACAAAACCAAAAGCTGGTTTCTTGAAAAAATACACTAGATAAACCATTAGCCAACCTAACCAAAAGAAAGAAAGAATCAACCCAAATTACCAAAATAAGAGATGAAAAAGGAGATATCACCACCAAGAGTGCAGAAATCCAGAGGATTATCAGAAACAACTTTGAAAAGATATACTTAAACAAAATGGAAAACCTAGAAAAAATGACAAATTTCTAGACACATACAACCCTCCCAAATTGAATCAAGAAGATATAGGAAAATTAAACCAACCAATAACAATCGAAGAGATTGAAGCAGCAATAAAGAGCTTACCATCAAAGAAAAGCCCAGGTCCAGATGGTTTCCCAGGTGAAGACTATAAAATCCTTATAGAAGAATTAATCCCAATATTTCTCAATTTATTCCATGAAATAGAAAGAAACGGGACTCTCTCAAATACATTATAGAAAGCCAATATCACATTAATACCAAAACCAACTAGATACAGCTCAAGGAAAGAAAACTACAGGCCCATATCATTGATGAACTTAGAAAACTTCTAAACAAAATACTAGCAACATGCATTCAAAACCACATCAAGAAAATTATACACCATGACCAAGTCAGGTTTATCCCAGGGATGCAAGGCTGGTTCAACGTACGTAAAACAATCCATGTAATTCACCACATAAATAGAACTAAAGACAAAAATCACATGATTATTCAATAGATGCTGAAAAAGCATTTGACAAAATCCAGCATCCCATTTATGCCAAAAACACTGCAGAGAAACGGAACAGAAGGAACATACCTCAACATTATAAAGGCAATATACAATAAGCCCACAACAAACATCATACTGAATGGGGAAAAACTTCAAGAGTTCCCTTAAAAACAGGAACAAGACAAGGATGTCCACTATCACCACTCCTTTTCAATATAGTACTTGAGACTCTAGCCAGAGCAATAAGGCAAGAGAAGGATATAAAAGGAGTACAAATAGGAAAAGAGGAACTGAAACTATCTCTATTTGCAGATGACATGATATTATACTTAGAAGATCAAACAAACTCAACCAAAAGGCTCATAGAACTGATCAACAAATTCAACAAAGTGTCGGGATACAAAATCAATCTTAAAAAATCAGAAGCTTTTCTGTATGCCAACCATAAATCCACTGAAAAATAAATCCAGAAGACATTTCCACTCACGATATCCCCCAAAACAATAAAATACTTTGGAATAAACCTAACCAAGAAGGTAAAAGACCTCTACAAGGAAAATTATAAAACATTGAAAAGAGAAATTGAAGAAGATCTTAGAGAATGGAAATATCTCCCATGCTCTTGGATAGGCAGAATAAATATCATCAAAATGGCCATTCTTCCAAAAGTGCTCTACAGATTCAATGCAATACCCATTAAACTACCAAAGTCATTCTTCACTGACATAGAAAAATCTGTCCTTAAATTCATTCGGAACACACACACACAAAAAAAAACCTGAATAGCCAAAGTAGTTCTCAGCAACAAGAATCATGCAGGAAGCATCACAATACCTGACTTCAAACTATACTACAAAGCCATAGTAATAAAAACAGCATAGTATTGGCACAAAAGCAGGCACATAGACCAATGGAGCAGAATAGAAGACTCCAAAACAAATCCACATACTTACAGCCAATTGATTTTTGACAAAGGGGCTAAGAACATCCTCTGGAAAAAAGATAGCCTCTTCAACAAATGGTGCTGGCAAAATTGGCTAACCATATGCAGAAAAATAGAAATAAACCCCACTTTCTCACCTAGTACAAGAGTCAATTCAAGATGGATCAAAGACCTAGAAATCAGACCAGAGACCTTGCAGCAACTTGAAGAGGGCATAGGTCCAACACTTCAACACATAGGCACAGGTAAATACTTCTTCAACAAGACCCCAAAGGCATAGGAAATTAATATGAGGATCAATACATGGCATTGCATTAAACTGAAGAGCTTTTGTGCAGCAAAGGAAATAAGATCCTCAACAGAGAGCCGACAGAATGGGAGAAGATTTTGGCCAGGTACTCCTCTGATAGAGGACTAATATCTAGATTATACAGAGAACTTAAAAAAATTACCACTAAAAAAACAAATAACCCAATCAAAAAATGGGCAAGTGAACTAAATAGACACTTCACAGAAGAAGAAATACAAATGGCCAATACATGTATGAAAAAATGTTCAACATCATTAGCAGTCAGAGAGATGCAAATCAAAATTACCCTGAGATTTCACCTGACTCCAATTAGAATGGCAATCATTAAAAACACAAATAACAACAAATGCTGGCGAGGATGTGGAGAAGTAGGAACTCTAATACACTGTTGGTGGGATTGCAAATTAGTGCACCCACTTTGGAAAACAGTATGGAGGATCCTCAGAAGACTGGGAATGAACCTACCGTATGACCTAGCAATACCACTTCTAGGCATCTACCCAAAAGATCTGAAACGAAACTACCAGACTAATGAATGTGTATCTATGTTTATATCTGCACAATTCACAATTGCCAAACTTTGGAACTTCCTGTGAGAATGTGAGTGTGACCAGTGTCAAGTCATCTCCCATAGGTGCCTTGCCTGAGAATGCCAGGTTCAAGCGTGGCATATATCATGGTTCCCGCTCTTCCCCTCTGAGCACAAAACTATGTTTCCATTCCCCCACCCTGTGACCATTACCCTCACTCCTTACCACCACCACTTTGGGCTTCTAAGGAACTTCTATAATTCTGACTTTTGCCCTGGGTGGGGCACACGGCCTAGGGAGCTCCTCCAGAGAGAATCTAAACCTGGCACAATACACATTTCATACTAATTAGTTCTGGCATGCAACTAGCCAAAAGGTATTTCAGTTAGCTTGGGCTATATCTCATCAGGCTGGACACTTGGCATACAGGGGATCCACAACTGAAAGAATGAGGGGGTGGAATATTTTTTCCCAGGTGAGCAGAGCAAAAGACTAGGAGAGGCTGCACTCAGCATAGGATGTGATCATCTACCCTGCTTACTATCTGAGCACCTCAGCTGGGAGGATTAATTTTCTTCTTTTTTCTCTCTTAAAAGTTAATTTAAATCAAAGCCCAACAATATGCTTCCCATAAGAAACTAACCTCCCCTATACAAACACCAAAGACCGAGGGCAAAAAGATGGAAAATGATGTTCCAAGCAAATGGAATCTGAAAGAAAGCAGGAATAGCTATACTTATATCTAACAAAATAGACATCAATACAAAAACAGCAAGAGACAAAGAAGGTCACTGTATAATGATCAAGGGATCAATTCATCAAGAAGATGTAACAACTGTAAATTTATATGCCCTCAATGTCAGAGCACCAAATTAAAAAAAAAAAACACTACTAGACCTAAAGATAAAGACAGGCCTCAATAAAATGACAGTGGGTGACTTCAATAAGCCGTTCTTACAAATAGATCATCCAGACCAGAAAAGAAAAGAAAGAAAATGAAAAGAAGAAACAGAAATAAACTACACTACAGAACAAATGAACTTAAAAGACATTTACAGAATAATCCATCCAACGCCTGCAATCTCTTTGGTCAGTCCTGAAAACTCTCAACAGCAACCACCTTCCTGATCCTCTCCCAGTGACTCTACCCACCAGCCTCACAGGTTACAGTCCCAATCACACGTATGCAGTTCTACAAACACATGTGCTCCATTATTTGTGGTATTTTCACATAATTTTTCTTTTGTTTGTATGATGACAAATAGGATTACATCAAATTATAAAGCTTCTGCTCAGCAAAGGAAACAATCAACACAGTGAAGAGGCAACCTACAGAATGAGAGAAAACCTTTGCAACTATTCATCTGGCAGAAGATTAGTAACACAATATATAAAGAACTCAGAAAACTTAACAACAACAAAAAATCAAGTAATCCAATTAAAAATGATCAAATGACCAGTGTAGTGTTGCACACCTGTAATACTAGTACTTGGGAGCCTGAGATAGGAGGATCCGAAGTTCTAGTTCAGACTCAACAATTTAGCAAGTCCCTCAGGAATTTAGTAAGACTGTTTCAAAATGAAAAAAAAAAAATAGGGCTGAGTGTGTGGCTCAGAGGTAGAATACGCCTGGCTTCAATCCCAAGTACTTAAATAAAAAATAAATAAATAAATAAATAAATAAATAAATAAATAAATAAATAAATGAAAAAGAATGCCTGTGCCATGAAGGTTGAATTTAATTTATTCTGAGTTTCACTGATGTGGCATGGCTATAATAATGCAACAAACAATGGGAAATGCTGACCTTATAGGGAGCACTGGTTCTCAAGCTCCAGGATAGGACAAAGGTTTATTTTACTCTACTTATAGAAGATGAATTAGGAAGATATGGAGACACATGGAGCAAATTCTGAGCTTTCAGCATCCTTCATTTTATATCTGGCCGAATCTGATGCATGCACACCAGATGGATCTGTTTCAGGTCTCTCTGATGGTTGTGCCAGGAATCCCAAGGGCTGGTGCACTATGGCACAGTAAGACCATCCTAGTCTCAACAGACATCAATCCACCACCCTGGGACATTATTTGTACCTCTAAAGACTAACACTGCACAAGGTGCTGGAGTCCTGTAGATTTACAGGCTTCCGTAAAATCCAGGTGTACTTGAGGTCTGAGTGAAATACTTGCCTTTGAGTTTCCCTTTGGAATCATGCCTGTGCTTAACATGTTGGTCCTTCCCTCCCCAAGGAACCATCAGGCCCCGCCCAGGCTCACCTTCAGCTTGTGCTCCAGCATCCTTTCCTGCTCTCTCAGAATGTTCTATTTCCCTCTCCACCTTCTTCCCCTGCTGCTCTATGTGTTCCTGGAAGCTTCTCTCTCGAGCCTTTATCACCTGCACTTTGCTCCTTCCATCGCTGTCTTAGCAGCTCCTGATCTTTCTCAGCCGCCTCCTTCTTAACATGCTTAGCTCTTCCACAAAGGTTTTAGAGAGGAAGAAACAACAGTCAGTTGTACCCTTTAGAGCTCAGAGACAAAACTGATTTTGAAAAAGGCAAGAAGGAAATCTTTCAGGTCCCCATTAGCCATGCCAGCCTGAGTGTGTTTGTGAATGTGATGGAAAACCGACTCCCCTTGTTGTTCTCAGATTAAGCAGAGCACGGGATTCCAGCAGGAGGAAGCTCCTTGTTTCAAGAAGGGTTTCCTGTCCAGTCAGTCAGAGGTCTGTGCAGGAACCTACCCAACCTTCCCAGAGCTGTGACCCCCTGAACCTGTTGTGGCTTTCTCTGCAAGCATGAGGGCTTTGTCTGACTGCAGGATGGATTTCTCTAGAGCAGCCTGCGACTGCTGGAAGAGCTGCAGGACCTGGTTTGCCTAGAGAACTAAGAAGGAGCAAAAATACTTTAGGCAACAAAAGTCCAGTCTTCAGATGAGATATTATTATTCAATAAAATAATAAATCTGACTCTGTAAATATTGCATTCTCTGAATTCCATAGAGTTTCCTTTCCTTCTCTGGCCACAATAAAAAGTCCAGTCTCTTTGGTTACACCTAAAAACCTTCAACAGCAGCTTCCTTCCTGGCTTTCCAGTCTCTTCACCCAGCAATGCTGCCCTGCAGATTACAGAGTCATTAAGACTTATGTGCAGTTCTACAAACACATGTGCTCCATCGTTTGTGATATTTACACTTACTTTTTCTTCTGCCTGGATGCTGTTCTCTCCTTTCTCAATTAGGATAACATCTACAGTTACTTCAATTTTTGTCTCCTACTTTCTGAACCAGGAGCCTTTTCTAGGCTGCCTTCTGAGTTTTTTTTTTTCCAGCCTTGTTGAGATCAACAAATAAAAATTGTACATGTCTAAAGGGTATGACATAATAGGTTGATATATGTAGACATTGTTAAATAAGTTCTATGATCAAGCTAATTTTCATATCCATCATCTCACAGCTTCACAGGTATGCTTTTCTTGCCAGGACATATGAGATGTACTCTGTTAGTAGCTCTCAGGTGCACAACAGATTGTTTTAACTATATTCACAGTGTTGTACATCAGGTGTCCAGAACTTACTCATCTTACAACTGCATTCTTGTATATTTTTACCATTATCTCCCTCTTCTCTCACTCCCAGTCCCTAGTAATTATCACTCTACGCTATGTCAACATGAGTTTGAAGTCTGGATTTTCTTTTTTGGTTTGGCTTTTGCCACTAACTGTAAGTCATGCAGTGTTTGTCTTTCTGTGCCTGCCTCATTTTACTTAGTATAATGTCCTCCAGGTTCACCTCTGTGGTCATAATTGGCAGAACTTTTTAAGTGCTCAAAAATTTTATCATATACAATATTAAATATGTAGTGATAGTATTTAGTAACTAAGACAGCATAGTACTGGCATAAGAACACACATAGACCAATGGAACAGAATACAGAGCCATAAAAGATGACCTAATATTATATATTACATAAAAATCAACTAAAATATATTAAAGATATAAACGTAAGATTTGAACTGTGAAAGTTCTAAGAGACATGCAGATACACACTTATATGTGTAGTGATATTATTTAGTAATCACGACAGCATAGTACTGGCATAAAAACACCCATAGACCAATGGAACAGAATACAGAGCCAGGAAAGAATGAAAGTGTACCTAATATTACACTTTATATAAACATCAACTAAACATATGTTAAAGATTTAAACATAAGACTTGAAACTGTGAAATTTCTAAAAGAGAACTAAGAAAGGGGTGCTTTGACATTGGCCTTCGCAATGATCTTCTTATTTATTTATTTATTTAACACCAATACCACAGGCAACAAAACCAAAAATAATTAAGCGAGACCATAACTACAAAGTTCAACAGCCAAGGAAACAATTAACAAACAAGCCAACATATAGAATGTAAGACAATATTGGCAAATTGCACATCTGATAAGGGGTTAATATCTAAAGTATACAAGTAACTCATACAGCTCAACAGTTTAAAAAACAAATAACCTGATGAAAAATTTGGCAAAGAGGCTGAATAGATACTTTCGAAAACAAGAAATTCAAATGGCAAACAGGTATTTGTAAAAGTGCTCAACATCCCTAATCATCAGTGAAATACAAATCAAAACTACTATGAGATGTCACCTCATACCTCCTAGGATGGCTTTTATCAATAAATCAAAAGATAATGACCACTGATAGGGATATGAAAAAGAGGGCACCGTGGTGTAGCTGTTGGTGCAATATAAGTTGGTACAGAAACTATGAAAAACTGCTTGACGATCCCCAAAAGGAAAAAGTTCTGAATTGCTAACGTCTGCCCTTTCAGCTCTGCAATTTGTAGGGTGTGTGATTTTAGGCAACTTATTAAGTCCTCTATACATTATGTTTTTCAACTTGCATAAATGGGGAAGACAGTAGTAACTAGTTTATATTATCCCAAGAATTACATTTGTAATACAACAAAATCACCTGACACTCTACCTGGTAAAATAAGTAAATGCTCAGTGGTGTGTGTGTGTGTGTGTGTGTGTGTGTGTGTGTGTGTGTGTTACTGCATATTGAATCCAAAAGTATTCTCTCCCTGGCCCTTTTTTAAATTTGTTTTTGAAGCAGAGTCTATGTTGCTAAGAATCTTGCTACATTGCTGAGGCTGGCCTCAAACCTGTGATCCTCCTGTCTCAGCTTCCCAAGTACTAGGATTACAAATATGCACCACCAGGCCTGGCACTCAATGTTTTTAAGCCACTATTCTCATCCTCATCCTCGTTACCATCAACTCATACCACTTACCATAGACACATGATAAAGTAATAATACATTGTCCAATTGACTATTATTTTGTCCATCTGAAGTATGAAAGTGTCTTGAGAATAAAGTCACTTATTTTCTGTTGTATCTTCTGGACTCAGCACCAAAAATCTAGCCTCTTTTTTGATAAATAAAATATATGGTTGGTTTCACCTGGATTTCAGGTTATACATCCTCTTTGGAAAAAATACTTCTGGTTTATTCAAAAATATCTAAATAGTGAATATAAAGATGAAAAATGTCAACATATCACCATGCTCTGCTTTTTCTCACAAATTATTTTCAGGAGGAGCAACAATGACCCTGTGACTTCACTGTGCTGGCCGTCCCCCTCTCCCCTGCTCCCCACCTGCACCCCTTTCCTGGGTATTAGCTCGTAGCCATATTCAACCTTCTTCTTTGCTTCTAAGTAGAGCCTGTGCCCTCCTGACACAGAGAAAGCTCCTCTTGACAGGCTTTCCATCAGGGGCCCTGACAGCTGCTCCAGCTGAGCCTGGCAGTACTTGACAGATGTCTCTTCATTCTGCAGCATGAATTCTTCCTTCTTCCTCTCTTTAGTTTCCTTATAGGGAATGTAAAGAAATACAATGCAAAGAGGCTGTTGGAAGGAAGGTCCAACTGGGATCCCTTAGAAAGAAGCAGTCTGATGGCCTCATCATGAATTGAAGCATGGGAAGGAGCCTAGAGACTCCCTGTAATCCCAGGTCTGGTTGATTCTGTGTGACTCTGCAAAGTCCCTTAACTCCCCTGGGCTCAGGTTCAGTATATGTGAAATGAGATTTGGAAAACATAAACTTTATGTTTATTCAGATGCTATATTATTAACAGGGACCTAAACCTTAACAATGAAAAATAGTCAAATTCTGTCTGGAAGTAAAATTTCCTCAGAGAATGTGGATTGCTATGGATGAAAACATATATGTAGCAAACTCACTCCCCAGGAATGAGTTAAGTGTATTCTGAACAGTTTTGAACCCTTTAGACTTCTTTCAGTGAGGGTTTGAGTGTGAGGATACAGGAAAGGATGTTTTGTTTGTTTGTACTTGTAAATTACAATCCAGCTGGATTGCCACAATGTGAAGTAAGAGAATTTTGTCACTTTAAGGTCAGTCCCAGAAAGACTGAAACACAAACTTTCACTGAAGGTGTGTCTGATCACAGAATTACCATTTCCCCTCAGAGTTCTCTTCCTTGGTGTCCACACCCTGCAGTATTCCCTGGGCCTGTGATAATGATGGGTATTAATTTTATGATTTACATTATATTATATAGCACAGGCTGACTTTAAGACATGGACAGTATCCTGTTGAGCATTACCTAATCACATGAGCCCACTTCTATGGCTGTGGCAGAAGAAGAAATTAGAAAGACTAAAAACAAGGAAGGACAGAATGCAGCCCTGGTGTTTGGAAGTGGAAGAGCTTCCCAGGGCATCTGGATAAGAACTAGGCCCAGTAGACAGCCTGTTTTCAGCTTGTGGTACACTGAGCGGAGCACCCAGACAATCTACGCAGAGACTGACTGAAGAACTATGAGCTAACAAATGCATAATAAGTGAACTGTTATTCTAGTAAGCGAATGGCTATTATGTTAATAAATTAGATCTTTTAGGCTGTTAAACACATGATGATTTGTTTTGTGGAAAAAGAAATTAAAGTTCAACTTTTAGAGAAAGTGTGTGCTGTCGCCTGAAAAGTTATGTTTTTCTATATGATAAAAAGGATTCAAACCCTGGGATTAAAAAGGTGATGTCTAAGTTTCATTCCAGAAGGACATTGATCAGGAAAGATGCATGCTAAGGGCTATTATCACAAGTTGTTTGTGGAACTCCTGGTTTTCATTCTTGAAGAGTGCTCCATGAAGCTTGAAATGGCCTCCATCTTGCAGGCCGTATGCATGTCCAGCAGCTCCTGGAGCATGTCTATGGGGAGCCTCACCCACTGGAACATCTGCTTGCTGTAGTGGTTAGCTGCTTTCTTCACAGTCGCTGAGTTCTCATGCTGGGCCAAAGTGGTCACCGTATTCTTCAGACAAGGCACCATTCCACTGTTGATGGCATTCATGTAGGACTGCACCAGCATCCCCAGCCCTGAATAAGGCAGGCAGAAGAGATAAATATGAAGTTCTCACTATACTAGCATGCAAGGATCTGAGATTATGATTCTAAAACCACACACACACTACAGTGGACTGAACACATAAGTCCTTCTAAAATTCATATGATCAAATTTTAACCACCAAAGTGATGGAATTAAGAGGTGGAACCTTTGGGGAGAAGATTAGGTCAAAGGGCAGAGCTCTTATTATTGGTATCAGTGTCCTTACAGAAAAGACCCCAGAGAGCTAACTTGCCCCTTCCACGAAGTGAGGACACAGCAAGTGGTCAGCAGTCTCCAAGCTGCAAGAGAGTTCTCAACAAATCCCATCATGTTGGCATCCTGATCATGAAGTTTCCAGACTCCAAAACTGTGTGAAATAAATTTCTGTTGTTGCTAAGTTCCTAGGTTTGTGGTATTTTGTTATAGCAGCCCAAAAGAGCTAAAACAAATAAACACATGCCCCTACTTAATTTTCTAGTAACACCTATGATATCACATTTACTCATTAATACTCTGTTGTTCTCTGGGCCATAATATTTTTTTAATTCAACATCAAACTTCATCTAAGATAATCATGGTTGTCCAGAAAGAAAATTATTTCACATTAATATACACAAATAGAAAAATAGGATACACAGGTGGACAGATGAGGTAGGAAAACCCAAAAATCATTTATTTCTAATTATTATGCAATTAAAGGAATATTGTGACCTTATAAGTTAAGATTTATTTTGGACTGATTTTAACTCCCAGATAGTCTCCTTAAGAAAATCATTTATCTTACAGGACTTCCCTTGAAAAGACAATGTATTTTGTCTTTTGACTCTGTTACTGATATTACATCAAAGATATAACCCTTCATATATTTGGGAACCCCAATATCTGTGACAATGTTTGATGTTTGGGAAAGGAAATTATAAAATGCATGACATGAAAACACACATTTCCATGTAGTATAAGAATATTCATAAATTCACACTTCAGTACAGAAAGAAACAAAGCTATTGAATAACAGGTACAATGATTGAATATTCAACACATATTGGACCACACAGAAATAGGATTCTAGCATTGAAGACTCATGATTCCCAGTGACCTTGACACCATCCCTGAGGCTCTTCGTCCTCGCATGGTAGATGATATAAGAACAGAAATGAATGCAACACTATCTGCCGGCAGAGTTTGTGCTTTGTGATCACACACTCCAGTTGCTGACAGGGTTCCATGTGATCACAACTAGCAATTAAGTGGTGGCATCCTTAAGGCCAAGCTCATCCAGCTGGGCCACAAGCATGGAACATCATAATCTTTGACCTGCAGCGCTTGGTTGGGCCCATTGACCACAGAGTCCAGAGGCCAGCTCTCCCCAGTGTTTCACATGTTCACCTCCAGCAGAGTAGTTAGTGGTGGTGTGCCTGGGGCATTGACTCTCATCCAGCAGGCCCCAGGCTCTAAATAGAACATTATAGTCTCCGGCTCTGCTGAGTTTGGGCCCAGAGAGCATAGAAACCTGCAGCCAGAGACTGTTTATACAGACTAATAACTATATACTCTTAAAGAGGTTCTGGGAGAGTAACTCAAAAGTCTGATTATATGAGACAGATTTGTTGAGTTAAATATATATTCCTATCATAGGCCTTATTATTAAGGCATAATAGACATAAGAATCTCACACAACACGGAATAGGATGTCAAACAACAGAAATACAAACCTGGTGATTCTGAAAACATGAGAATAAAGACCAAATAGGAAACAATAAACTCCCACAACTCAACAACAAGGGAGATCACCAATACTGAGCTGCAGAAAATGCCAGAAGGAGAATTCAGAATTTCGATTTTCAATATGATTAAAGGGGTTATAAATGAAACCAGAGAAGAGTAAATGATATAAAAGAAAATATCAATGGCCGGGCGTGGTGGCGCACGCTTGTAATCCCAGTACTTTGGGAGGCGGAGACCGGAGGATCCGGGTTCGCGGCCAACCTCAGCGCGCATGCACGTGCGATCTCTCTCTCTCTCTCTCTCTCTCTCTTTCTCTCTCCCTAGTGAGGCCCTCCGCAACTTCGTGAGACCTGGTTTCAAAAATAAAGCATAGCCAGGCGTGGTGGCGTATGCTTGCAATCCCAGTACTTTGAGAGGCGGAGACCGGAGGATCTGGGTTCGCGGCCAGCCTCAGCGCACATGCATGTGCGCGCGATCGATCGATTGATCAATCGATCTCTCTCTCTTTCTCTCCTCTCTCCTCTCACTCTCTCTCTCTCTCTCTCTGCCTCTTTCTCTCTCTCTACCTAGCGAGGCCCTCCACAACTTCATGAAACCCAGTTTCAAAAATAAAGCATAAAAAAAAAATAGGGCCGGGGGCGTAGCGCGGAGGTAGAATGCCTCTGTGTTCAATCCCCGGTACCGCAAAAAAATAAAATAAAATAAAATAAAGCATAAAAAAATAGGGCCGGGGGCGTAGCGCGGAGGAAGAATACCCCTGCATTCAATCCCCGGTACCACAAAAAAAAAATATCAATGGAGAAATTGAGGCCCTAAGTAAAAACCAAATACTAAAACCAATACTTCACAAGCTATTCCATGAAATTGAAAGAGATGGAATTCTTCCAAACTCTTTTTACGAGGCCAACATCACATTAATACCAAAGACAAATAAAGATACCTCAAGGAAAGGAAATTACAGACCAATATCATTAATGAACATAGACGCAAAAATTCTAAATAAAATACTAGCCACGCGCATTCAAAACCATATTGAGAAAATCGTACACCATGACCAAGTTGGTTTCATCCCAGGAAAGCATGGCTGGTTCAACATATGCAAAACGATACATGTTATCCACCACATAAACTGAACTAAAAACAAAAATCACATGATCATTTCAGTAGATGCGGAAAAAGCATTTGACAAAATTCAACACCCATTCATGTTAAGAACTCTACAAAAAATAAGAATAGAAGAAACATACCTCAACATCATTAAGTCAATATATAAGAAACCCAAAGCCAACATTATATTGAATGGGGAAAAATTGCCAGAATTCCCCTTAAAATCAGGAACAAGACAAGAATGCCCACTATCGTCATTCCTTTTCAATATAGTCCTTGAAACTCTTGCCAGAGCAATCAGACAAGAGAGGGATATCAAAGGAATTCAAATAGGAAAAGAAGAACTAAAATTATCTTTATTTGCAGATGATATGATCCTATATCTAGAAGACCCAAAGAACTCAACCAATAGTCTACTAGAGCTAATTAACAAATTCAGCAAAGTAGCAGGATACAAGATCAACCTAAAAAAGTCAGCAGCTTTCATTTATGCCAACCATGAATCCACTGAGAAAGAAATCCAGAAAACAATCCCATTCACAATAACTTCAAAACCAATCAAATACCTAGGAATAAACTTAACCAAAGAGGTAAAAGACCTCTACAATGAAAACTATAGAACACTGAAGAAAGAAATCAAAGAAGATCTTAGAAGATGGAAAGATCTCCCCTGCTCTTGGATAGGCAGAATAAATATCAAAATGGCCATCCTGCCAAAAATGATCTACAAAGTCAATGCAATCCCTATCAAAATACCAACATCATTTTTCACACAGTTAGAAAAATCAGTCATTAGTTTCATCTGGAGAAACAAAAGACCCAGAATAGCCAAAGCAATTCTCAGCAATAAGAACTATGCAGGAGGCATCACAATTCCTGACTTCAAATTATACTACAGAGCTATAGTAATAAAATCAGCATGGTATTGGCACAAAAACAGACACAGACCAGTGGAACAGAATAGAAGATACAGAAACAAGTTCACAAACTTATAGTCAATTGATTTTCAACAAATGTTCCAAACACATAAGTTGGAGAAAGGACAGTTTTTTCAACAAATGGTGCTGGGAAAACTGGTTATCTACCTGTAGAAAAATGGAACTAAATCCTTACCTCTCACCCTGCACAAGAGTCAACTCAAGATGGATCAAAGACCTGGAAGTTAGACCAAAGTCTGTGAAATTATTAGAAGAAGGCATAGGTTCAACACTCCAACATATAGGCACAGGTAGAAACTTCCTCAACAAGACCTCCAAAGCACAGGAAATTAAAACAAGAATTAATAAGTGGGATAGCATTAAAATACAAAGCTCTGCTCATCGAAGGAAACCATCAAGAGCCTAAAAAGAAAGCCTATTGAATGGGAGAAGATCTTTGCAAGCTATCCCTCTGACAGAGGTCTAATATCTAGGATATACAAAGAACTTAAAACACTTTACACTAAGAAAACAAACAATCCGATCAAGAAGTGGGCCACTGTAATGAATAGACACTACATGAAAGAAGAGATACAAATGGTCAATAGATACATGAAAAAATGTTCAACATCATTAGCAATGAGGGAGATGCAAATCAAAACTACTCTAAGATTTCATCTAACCCCAATAGAATGGCAATCATTAAGAAGTCAAACAACAACAAATGTTGGTGAGGATGTGGGGAAATTGGGACTCTTCTACACTGTTGGTGGGATTGCAAACTATTTCAACCACTATGGAGATCGGTGTGGAGATTCCTCAGAAAACTGGGAATGGATCCACCATATGATCTGGCTATACCACTATGATACTGGGTATCATACCGAAGGGATTGAAACTAGAAAACTACAGTAATGTATGCATACCCATGTTTATAGCAGCACAATTTACAGTGGTCAAATTATGGAACCAACCTAGGTATCCATCAACAGATGAGTGGATTACAAAATCGTGGGAAATACACACAATGGAATTCTACTCAGCAATAAAGAAGAACAAAATAACATCATTTGCAAGAAAATGGAAGGATCTGGAGAACATTATGTTAAACAAGATCAGGCAATCACAAAAAAAGAAGGGACATATGTTTTCATTAATATGTGTAAGCTAGGGAATAGTGGGGACACTCAAGGGACTCCAGTTGATAATGGAGAACCCTCAGTGGGGCAAGGGAAGTGGTACAAAGAAAGGGGAAGGGCAAGAAAGAAGTGAATCAGTGGAATTACTATCATAAACAATGTGTAAGAATATACCAACATCATTCTTGGTACTTCATATGGGTGGGGGAAGGTGGGGGGGGCACTAAGAGCTGTGTGCATGTATGTTAAATTAACATCAAATAGATATTCATTGTGATGTGAGACTATAATGCACCAATAAAAGCATGTTAAAATTGTTTTTAGTGTAAGTTAAAAATTGTTAAGACAGAAGGAAACACAATAAATAATAGGAGATATTCATAGGTTTGAGGAAGCATTATAATGAAAAAAGAGGGAAATGTTTTTATATGGGAAAGGATTTTATATGGCAAATTTTTATTCTAAATAACTGAATTATCCCATATGGAAAAAGAAAGATGATAACAAAAATCAGAATGTTAAGCAAATTGTAAAGGGTTTGAGGAAGTTAAAAATATTTGTAAAGGATAACATAAAAAATTAAGTTTTCTCAAGATATTAATCTGCTCTTGGTAAAAATTTTTAAAATTAATTTCAAATATAGAATTTCAAACATAGAATCAATGCATTAAATATGACTTTTAGAAAACCCTTTAAATAATTCCTTTTAATTTTTAACCAATTTATTACACATCTTTGTCCCATGTAGTAGAAGAATTAAAACCACTGACAAATAGAAGAATAGGCATAAAAGTACAAAGGTTTATTTTAAGTCAGGGATAATAGAGAGACAGAGAAGCTTCCATAGCAGAGGGGATCAAGAGAGTAGCTGTTGAAGCTGTCAGGAGACCAGCTTTTATTCTAGTTGGTGACTCCCCCATTTGTTCCCTTGTGATTAGTCTGATTTGGGTCCTAGGACCCAGTGTCTATAATCCTGTTTCAATCTCTAATTTGAATTTTTTTCATTCTGCCAGTGACATAATTGTAGTTTTGTGGGCTCTTCTAGTCTCCTAGTCTTCCAGTCTTGTGTTTTAACTTGTACTGTCCTGCCTCGCCATTGTCATACTTGGATATTATTAACCTTCCCTGTTTCTGTTCATTTTTACAGAAAATCAGTCTTTACCCTTCCTTTTTCTAGGTCATCTGACCTAAACTGCCTAGTCATTTCTAACTCCTCAAAAGGTTGCATCAAAGAGCCTCAGAGTCCTGGCAGAGAACTGTCTCAGGGATGGTGCCATTATAGAAAATCAGTATCAGGATAAGGTCCAGCAAAGCCATGGTTGCAAATAGTGACAGAAGAAGGGTTGATTCTGTGAAGGGTCCAATGCAGTTCTCAGTGGGGAAGAGAGGAGAACGCAACTCAGGATCGGCAGGATCCTTGGCTTACTTGAGGGAAAAGAATTTCAGTACAACCAGTCAGAGACATAGACAGGTATTTATTTAGGAAAGAAAGAGATAAACATTCAAAGGAGAATGTGGGCAACCTCAAAAGTGATAGAGACCCTTTGGGAGAGCAGGGATCCTCTTTTATAAGGTGCTCTGTGAAGAGTAGGCACAGGAGGAGGTATGTGAGGATGACATCATTCAGGTAACTACAGGTAATCACAATATGATTTAGAGGGTTTTGGTCATCTTCCAGGCTCTTACATTCACTGCTTTATCAATAGGGCCTTCACTGTCTTGTCAGTGAGTACCCACTTTGTTTAAATTGTTCAAGGACAGAAGATTGTTCTGTTTATTTATAGGTGCAATGGCTAGCAGTGCCCAAGGAGATTATTTTTTGTGTGTGTGTGATCTCTGTTATCTGATCAACAGGTACCACCTTGAGGATAGTCATCAGTGGTTGGATTAATGAGTAAAGATTTGTAAATTCTTCAGAAATTACTGAGACTAAGAGGTCTGGGTGAGGAGTAAGGATATTGGTGTAAGAAAGGAAAGCAATCTTTTCTATCAAAGTTATAAGATCACATAGAAACTGGAAGGCTTCCATTGTCTAACTGCAACTTAAATATCCATTTTTGTAACCTTTGTACATATGTCTGTATGTTCACTCTCGGATATATTGGTTAATGGTTTCTTCCTGTTAAAAAAATCTGCCCAATGGGAATTAGCCAACCAGATTAGATTCTGAAGTCTTACTCCAGCCAATGGGGATGGTGCAGTGGTTTATGCATTAGGGGGATAAAAGACTGTGTGGATTCTCCATGAAGTGTGCTTGCATACAAGTTTCATAGTGGCATTTGCACCCTGTTCTTCAATGAAGTAAACTGCCTTGCCAAGTTACTTTTGGTTTCATTTGCGGCTTCCCTAAAATCTGTTTCTAACAACTGGGGGCATGTCCTGGATTCCTGCCATTCAGGTGAGTGTTGCAGTAGCCCCTGAGCATCCATAGCAGTGTGGCACATCCTAAAACTGGCTGAGATTCAGTGGTAAAAGTCTCTCAGCAATGCAGGGAAAGGCCAAAGCAAATAATTGTGGCTGATCAGATAATTTTGTGCCTGAACTAAAGTAAGAAATGCTACAGGAAGTGGCAAAGTATTAATTTGGTGGTCCAGTCATTCTAGAGGCCGTGTGAGTGCAAGTGAGACATGTCTAAAGACATGAATTGAGTGTGGAGTTCCAAACTGCGGTTCTGTTGGGGGTTTCAAACAGCTTAACAGCAGTCCTTGCAGAGCTGGTTGTGGATTTGTACTGGCCTGCCTATTGCTAAGAAGCACCTGAAAATCCCACAAGGGAGATAGCCAGTGATGAACCAAGTGTCTCTGGAGAGTGTGAGAGAACTCTGATAAGGGGAATAGGCCTCATGAAACACTCAGAGCCAGGTAATCAGAAAGGGGAACAAGCAAGGTAGGAAAAGTTGTGATCAGAAAAAGAAAAATGAGGTTAAGATCCCCTCGGACAGCCCCCTGGATTACATACTCAGATACTGGGAGCAATAATCCTAAAACTAATGATAAAAAAAACATATGATTAAATTCTGCTGTTTTATTTGGACCAAAGAAGTCATTTTAAACCATCCATATTTTGGCCCATATTTGGGTCTGATAAAGATTGGTTCTATCAACTATTAATTGAATATGTAAATGATAAGTTTTCAGTCAGTCAGGAAGAAATAGATTATGTGCTCTGCTGGAGGAAAGGGCCAATTGTACTACTTCCCTTAAAGGAAGAGGCAATAAAAAAGGGAAAAAGAAAAGAAGTAGTGGACTCCCTTGACGCATTACCTACCCCATATAATACAGGGCATCCCCAATCAACTCCCCAGGAAACAGGAGAGGAAGCCAAGTAACAGGGAGAAGGGAGGAATCTGAGCCAGCCACCACAGCCTCAGCACCCTCTCCCTCACTCCATCCTTCTCTTCCTAGGTTGCAGAAGTAAATAGAGCAATGTAAAAAGGATATCCAAATTTTCCATTCCCTTACATGAAGTACCCTTAGGGGGAGGGGGAAATGGGTTTTTAAATGCCCCTCTCACTAGTTCTGAGGTCCAGAGCTTAAAAAAGGAATTAAGATCTCTCCTAGAGGATCCCCATGGGGTTGCCAATAAGTTAGATCTATTCTTAGGCCCCAGAATTTATACCTGGATGGAACTCATGTCAATACTTAGTATTCTCTTCTCTGGAGAGGGAATGGCTATGAGAAGGAGGGCAGTCATGATAATCTGTCCGTGAGAAAATCCTGACATAATCTCTGGAATAATCAACATACCCTTACCAATCACAATAGAGAAACTTGGAAATTCTTAGGGTTCGTAGGGTACTGTAGATTATGGATAGACTTGTATGCACTCAAAACCAAATATTCATATCTCAGATTACTAGATGAGAAGCCTGACCTCCTCCTTTGGGAACCCAAAGAGCTAACATTGATAGAGGCCCTGAAGCCCTTATCTCTGCCCTGTCTAGGTGCCCCTGTCTAGGTGCTACCCTTCCTTTTATTTTCTAGTGTTGATAAAGGGACTACTCTTGGAATCCTGACCCAGAAACATGGAGGCAAGGGACAGCCAGTGATTTATCTATCCAAGCTTCTTGACCTGGTCACCAGGGGGTCAGAATGCATTCACCCAGTAGCAGCTACTGTGATACTGAGGAAAGGAGAAAAATAACCTTTAGGGAACAGTTAATTATTAGCACTCCATACCAGGTTAGAGCAATTCTTCAATGAAAAGCAGGCAGATGCTAACAGACTCTAGGATCCTAAGTATGAAGCTATTCTGCTGCAAAGGGTCATTGAACACTGACCACAGGCAATTGCCTAAATCTAGGTGCCTTCCTAAATGGGGGTAAAATATCTGATCCAATTGAACATCACTGTTTAGACATTAGAGAATATCAAGCCAAAGTTTGACCAGACCTTAGAGAAAATCCTCTTCTCACAGGGTTAAAAATCTTTGTAGATGGTTCCTCCCAAGTGCTTAAAGGAAAAAGGCACAATGGATATTCAATGATAGATGGAGAACAATCCACTGTTGTGTAATCAGGTAATTTGCCTAATAATTGGTTGGCTCAAACCTGTGAATTGCTTGCCCTCAATCAGGCCTTAAAGGTTCTAAAGGGAAAGGAGGGAACTATCTATATAGATTCCAAGTATGCCTTTGGGGTGGTGAATACATTTGGAAAATTCTGGACTAAGTGAGGCCCAATAAGCAGTAAAGGTCAAGATTTAATACATAAGGAATTAATTACTCAGGTTTTAGAAAATTTAAAATTACCAGAAAAGATAGCTGTAGTACACAACCCAGGGCACCAAAGGGGGTACTCTATGGAAATTCAAGTAAATGAACTTGCCAACGAGGTGGCCAAGGAGGTTATTCTTCAGTCAAAGACTAGTTTTCCATGTTATCCCCTCCAATATTTACACCAGTTTTCACTCCTTAGGAAGAGGTTCAATTTGCCAGGTTGGGAGCATCCAAAGCTCCTGAAGGCAGATGTCTACTATCAGATGGGAGAGAAATGCTTTCTAAACCAATTATGAGGGAACTCATGACCAAATTGCATTGGAGAAGACATAGGGGCCCCCAGGCTATGTGTGATATAATTCTTAGGAGTTATGAATGTATAAGAATTTATACTATAGCCAAACAAGTGATAAAAGGCTGTATTACTTGTAAGAAGATAAATAAGCAGACTCTCAAAAGACATACTTAGGAAGTCTGGAACTCGGGATGAAAACCCTTCTAAAATATTCAAATAGATTATACTGAAATGCCCAAGTTAGGATAACTCAAATATCTTTTAGTAATAGTGGATCATTTAACTAATTGGGCCGAAGCCATTCCTCTCTCAAGTGCCACTGCCAATAATGTAACCAAGGTATTGTTAGAGGTTATAATTCTCTGGTTTGGATTGATTGAAAACATATATTCAGACAATGGAACTCATTTTACAGCAAACATCATTCAGGACTTACAAAATACTATGGGAATAAAATGGGAATACCATACTCTTGGCATGCCCCTTCATCTTACAGGGTAGAAAGAATGAATCAGACATTAGAAAGTCACTTAACTAAACTCATTATTGAAACTAGACTACCCTGGAAAAATACGTCCTGATTGCTCTTCTTAGAATTTGGACCTTACCTCGCAAAGACATAGGGCTATCTTCATATAAAATGATCTATGGATTGCTCTACTTAGGGCAGTCCACTCACCTGATTACTTTTGAAACCAAAGACTGCTTTCTTAAAAACTATATTGGGCTTGTACTCAGTTCTGTCTTCTCTTAGGCAAAAAGGTCTTCTAGCCCAAACCCACCTCTTGAATTTCCAGTGCATTCCTTCAGACCCAGAGATTATGTGTTAATCAAATCTTAGAGAGAAAACAAGTTGAAACCAGTCTGGGAAGGACCTTATCAGGTTTTGCTCACAGCACAGACTGTTACATAGTTGAAAGGATTTGGACTCATTATACTCAGGTAAAAGAGGCCCAACCCTCTAGCCAAGAAGGACAATGAATGGCTATCCCTCACCCAGACCCCCTCAAGGTCATGTTAAAGAGACATTAAGCGTTCTCACTATATGGGCTATTTCCTTGCTTCAAGGGGCTTTTAGCAACTTTGTAATTATTTGGGAATATGGGGTAAAAGAGGGGCACAGATCAACAGCAGGAACAGATTTTATTTAGGAATAAAACCTGGGAGGTGGCAGCTGACTGGGAGAGAGAGTACACGAGAATCAGAAGCCCCTTCCTTACAGACTAGGGGCTTTTTATGGGGCATTAGGAGGGAGGGAGACTGAAGCAGTCATGTATTCTTCCTATTGGTAGACCTGACAGGGGCCAGCACGGGTGAATTTATGGGGTTGGGGGCAGATGTATGGTTAAGAGCTTTTTCCCACCACTCCTGGAATTATTTTGTTCTCAACCTCCTCTGGCCAGGCCTTACAGTCAGACCTCACAGTGCCAACAGTAATCAATATAACCAAATCCAGCAGTTCCATTGTCATCTAATTTGATGCATTTCTTGTTCTCCTTTGTGGCTCCCTGCATAATCAGAGGCAATTATCCAGTATTGATAAGTATCTCTGCCCCCTTAGAATAGCCAGAAGACAGAGGACCAAATATAGGGTCCGACAAGAGCCATGTAATGATTGTAATGACATTTGTTGGACTACCAACTTCAATGGATGGACATATAATCCTTCATCCACTCATGAGAAGAAAGAATTAAAAAGAAAGATCCAAATTAGTTAGGGAAACCTCTACCCCAAGTTGTCAAAACCTACAGTGTAACCCTATACAGATAATAATAGATACACCCTGGGATATGGGAAAAGGGTCCTCAGTCAGAAGAGAATATGGATTGGGTACTGATGTCAAAGGAGACCTCAGCTAAGCCTGTTCCAAAAAGAGATACCCTAAGTCCAAAACATACTATCTCTAGCCCCGCTGCCCCCATAGAAACTCCAAACGACCCTACAAGGGTAACAGTTGTAAAAGTTAAGGATCTACAACAGACTTTTGCTATCAAAACTGGATAAATGAAGACAAATGCCTGGCTGGAATATATTAAATATTCAGTCTATACTTTAAATAAAAGTGACTTTTGCTTATGCAGCAGAGTGGCCGGAGGCTCAAGTGGTACCTTTTCCCTTGGAATGGACATCAGACCCCACAGGCATGCACTGTATGATAGCTCTCTTCCAGAGGAAGACAGCATGGGGATATGAATCCTGCCTGACCTTGCCATTACTTTTCCCAACCAAAAAGGGCAGTGACCAAATACCCCTAAAAATGATCAGTTCTCCACCCCCTAAGATCAAATATACGTTGAGCCTCTCACAATATGAGGGTGAATTGGTCCTCTTGGGAAATGTGTCTGGATGAGCAAGAGCCAAAGCAGGAATGAGATAGATAATCAGTCCACTCTAAGGGTGGCTCATGCCGATGTCTGGTGGTATTGTGGTGGGCTGATACTTGAAGCCTTACCAGCCAATTGGAGTGGCATCTGTACTTTTGTCCAATTGGCTATCCCTTTCACCCTGGAATACTGTCACCCCAAATCTTCTCCCAATCAAGTCCAAAACTGAGCTAAGAGGGAAATATCTGCACCTGGTGATTTTTTTGATCCTCATACTTAAATAGACACCATTGGAGTCCCACAAGGAATTCCTAATGAATTCAAGGCTAGAAACCAGATCGCAGCAGGCTTTGAATCAGTCCCATTCTGGTGGACCACAATTAATAAAAATATCGATTGGATAAATTACATCTATTACAATCAACAATGATTTTTAAACTATGAAGGGAATGGCTTAACAATTAGATGCTACCAGCCAGATGACATAGGAAAATAGATTAGCTCTAGATATGATCCTAGATGAAAAGAGTGGGGTATGTGTCATGATTAGATAACAATGTTGTATTTTATTCTCAATAATACAGTCCCAAGTGGAACCATAACCAAAGCTGTACAAGGATTAACAACCCTAATGAATGAACTTGATGAAAATTCAGGGATAGACAATCCATTCACTAAACTAATGGAACAATGGTTCAGTAAATGGAAGGGAATAATGACATCTGTCCTAACTTCCCTTATCATTGTTTTCATAGTGATGATTTTGGTAGGATGTTGTGTAATCATCTGCATAAGAGGATTAGTCCAAAGACATAGAAATAGCCATCACCAAACAGCCTCTGCCCCCATGCAATAATAACCTTTCTACTTATAGACTCAAATCATAAGCCAGCTCATTTTGACAAAATTCAAAGAAAAGATAGAATTGTATAATAAAAGAGGGGGAAATTATAAGAAAGGACAGAAATCGTTTCCATTGAAGTTACAAGGTCACACAGAAACTGGTAGGCTTCCATTGTCTAGCTGTAGCTTATGTATCCATTTTTGTAACCTTCATACATGTGCCTGTATGTTCACTCCCAGATATACCAGTTAATGTTTTCCCCCTGTTAAAAAAAAAAAAAAATCTGCTCAGTGGGAAGTAGCCAACCAGATTAGATTGTGAAGTCTTGTCGCAGGAGGCTAGGTCCACGGACAACAGGAAACAGAGTGCAGAGTAAGAGAGCAGGTTTCTTTATTCACCAGTGTGGCTCAGTGAACCAAGTTCTGAGTCTGAGCCCCAAATCACCATATAGATTATATAGCCCCAGAGAGACAGGTTTTGATTGGATCAATAACAGGCAGGGGTGACAATATGGGGGGCTCAGGTCAGGTTTCATTTCTGCTTCCTGAGCTAGATTTCCTGTATTAGCCTCCACGTGGCTGTGACTGAATGGCACCATCTTGGGCTCCACATGGCAGGGACTGGGTGGCACCAACTTGGGCTCCAGGTGGCTGGGACTGGGTGGTGCCATCTTGCTGGACTTAGCTGCCTTATCTTGTGGTCTTTGCTGCCAGAAGAGGCCCTGCTTTATTCACCTCAGAGGGGGGCCTGCAAAGAAAGCTTTATTCTTCTATCTTGTCCCTAGGCTTTTAGCTAAGAGTCATCTTCAAAGACATAGCCAGACTCCTGCCTCAGTCTTACTCCAATCAATTTGGGATGGCACAGGGGGAAATAAAAGACTGCCTGAACTATGCACACGGTGTGCCTGCATACTGGTTTCATGGTGGCATTTGCACCCTTCTGTGCAGAAGGAAATTGCCTTGCTGAGTTACTTTTGGTTTTATGAATTTTATTTGTGGCTTCCCTAAAATTGTTTCTAACATGGGAAAAAATGTTGCCACAGGATTCCACATTAAAGTTTCATTTTCATCATTCTTCCTTTATATCTCCTATTTATTTTATTTCTTCTTCCAGATCTCAAAACCACCTCTTAGACACCACTCCCTCCAGTGGTAATCAAGAGCATGCAACTCGAGCCTAGAAGTTCTACAGGCATAAGATTCTCGCATTTGAAAACTTCCATGTATGCTGGGCCCAACAAAGCCAGGGGAGTAAGTCCACCCAAGACTTTGGAGCCAAACCTCAGCCCTTGTTTGACTTTTGTGCAGGGTGAGAGATATGGGTCTAGTTTCATATATATATATGGATATTCAGTTTTCCTAACACCATTTATTGAAAAGGCTGTCTTTTATCCAAAGTATAATTTTGGTACCTTTTTCAAAAATCACCTGGCAGTAACTGTGGAGACTGGTCTCTGTATCTTCTGTTCTATTCTGTTGGTCTATGAGTCTCTTTTTATGCCAATAGCAGATAGTTTTGTTACTATAACTCTGTAACATATTTGAAATTAGGTATTATGATGCCTCCAGCATTATTCTTATTGCTCAAAATTGCTTTGGCTATTTTGGGTCCTTTCTTTCTCCATTTGAATTTTAGGATTTTTTTTCTAGTTTTATGAAGAATGACATTGGTATTTTGATAGGGATTGTATTGAATCTATAGGTTGCTTTTGGTAGTACAGCCATTTTGACAATATTTATTCTGCCTATCCAAGAATGTGGAAGGTCTTTCCATCTTCTACAGTCTTCTTTTATTTCTTTCTTGAGTGTTCTATAATTTTCATTGCTCAAGTTATTTAACTTCTTGGTTAAACTTATTCCTAAGTATATTTTTAATCTATTGTGAATGGAATTGTTTTCCTGACTTCTTATATTTTAGTTTCACATTGAAAACCCACTATTGAGAGTAAAATACTCTCACAGTTTTCCATGCACTGCGCCTTTGCTCATATAGCTGAACAGATATTGGTATAATATATTATAAAGATGTAAAACAAAGGTTTGTTATTTAATATAGTGATCCCCAGGTATGGATAGAGAGGGCAAGGTGATGTTTAGATTTTCTTCAGCCTCAAAGAGCTTCCTTATGTAAAGTTAAATGAATGCTCCAGCAAGTGACACTTATTTTTCCTAAATGGGAAATGAGTTAATTGTCTGAAAAGTTTTACATAGACTGCTATGGATTTAGATTTTGGGATTTGAGTAGTTGTTTTACTAAAACAGAAAAGCAGCTGATTTCCTAGAAATTAGCCCATTATACAAGTAGCTCTTCACTGCTTTCAGTTTCCATCTGAACTATATTTATAGGCAATGCCATTTCGGGTAGCCTCAAATGAACTCAGGGATTGTTTTTTATGGCTAAGAAGCCTTTATACAAAGTGACTTAAAATCAAAATTACTGGAAGCAAGTGGAATTTGGAGGGAACAAAAGTGACGAACATATTTAAGAATTCCAGCAGTTTTCATTGTTATTGCTCAAGTATATGGCATTTATTCTTTTAAATGTTTTAACAAACATACTGGACATTTTGAGAGGCTAAAATAGTGGGTTTACTTTGAGGGCTGGGGGCAGGTCCAGGAATCATCAGTTTTTACAATTTCCAATTCAATCTATATCGAGCAGCTATGGGGAGTTGTTAAAAACACAAATTAAGTTATATTACCATTCTAAATGAATTTCTTACAAGTTTTCTTTTGCAGTTAAAATGGAGTCTAGCCTCCGTTGCCTGCAAGATCCTCCTCAATCTGGCTCCTGCCTGGCCTTCTTCTCATTTTGTTTTATGCCAGCTTCACCACATGGACCTTCATTTACAACCAAACACATCAAGCTTTTCCTCATTGAACAATTTTGTACCTGAATTTATTTCTCTCATTTCTTTCCTAATTGTTCACATCATAAAAAATCTTCTTAAATCTTATTTACTGATGAAAAGATCATTAACTGATTAACTTCAGTCAGTTCTATACTTCTTTTCTACATCTACTCATAGAATCTAGCACTATTCCTTTACAATGCTTATGAGAAATTGTAATACTACATTTTTTGTGTAATATGATTAACATCTCCTTTCTGAACTAAGAGTACATGCGCACAGGAACAATGCCTGTTACATGACCACATGTCCTTAGTACCTTCCCAGTGCCTTCGACAATGACAATAGCCAGTGGTCATTAAAATGCATATTTATTGAAGGACTAACTATGACCATGTTTAAAAGTACTCCCTTTGATATCACGAGACACTGAATATGAGTGTTGCTGTCTGTATTGTGAATGTGTAAAAAAAAAAGGAAAACCCATCCATAATACTCAAAATAAAAATCATCAATGTCAGCTTGGTAGTATCATAGTCCCATCATCATCATTGTCAATTTTCCTTTGTTTTATGACTCAAATGATATCTCTAAAAGAAAAAAGTGTATACAAACCCAAATAATTTAAGAATTTTCTTAGGTTTATTTTGTATGTTATTAGGATTTTAGATTTTATTTGGGGTACATTTTCTTACTTAATATTGAGTAGCTAGGAACACTAGGCAATTTAGGGCAAAGGACCTAGGAACAGAAAGGGATTTCATAAATACATGGAGATTGATACACTTTTGAATGAAAACTGGATCATAGAAGAAATAAGGGGAGAAATGAAAAATTCCTAGAATTAAATGAAAATTGAAATACAACATACCAAAATCTATGAGAATCTCTGAATGTGATTTTAAGAGGAAAATTTAGAACATTGAATACCCATATAAGAAAAACAGAAAGCCACCAAATAAACAACCTAATAATATACCTCAAAGAACTTGAATAACAGGAACAAACTAATCCCAAAGACAGTAGAAGACAGGAAATAACTAAAATCAGAGAAGAAGTCAATGAAATAGAGAACAAAAAATACAAAAGATCAACAAACCAAAAACCTGAATTTTTTAAAAGATAAGTATGATTAACAAACCTTTAACCAACCTAAGTAAAAGAAAGAGATTATGGACCCAAATTACTAAACTAAGAAATGAAAAAAGAAACATTACCACAGGAGGCAAGGTATCATGTTTTTTGCACCAGGACCAGAAAGGAACTGCAGATTTACACATCCCCAGGCTGAAGACCATAGGGAAAGCTGCCTATCTGCCTCCTGTGCTGCACCTGGGGAAAGTTGCTCAGGTGCTGGTGTCTTGCAGGGAATGACATCATTAAGGTGCACCACCATTGTTGCTGCCACCACTGAGAGCAAGGGAACTGTTACTTTTATGGCAAATGACATTGCCCCACAAGCCATGACAGTTTAGCAAAGAGGACAATTTTATCTCAAGCTTATTAAATCTTTTTAAACATTTTTCCAGCTGAGACTCCAGAAGTGGTGCTGTTCTTTGCATAGTTAGCTTAGATCCAGGCTATTCAGACTCTTTATCCTGCAACTGCATAGATACTCACATGAAAGACATTGGAATCTCTTTTCATTTAGCCAAATAAATCCAACCATAAGATCTCATCATACTCAGAATACTTCATATGTAATCAGCCACAATTTTTTACATATATCAGCCATATCTTGTCACTGTAAAATATCATTTTTTATTTTACTTATTTATTTTACTTTTACCCCTGCAGTCATAAGCAACCCATTTAGCTGAAATCCTCAAAGAGATCTCATGGGAGCAAAATAACACTGGCATTTCACAAAGGGAAAACATATACACACACACACACACATAGAGTCAATCAGATGGGCCCACAGACAGATGGATGGGAATCTTCAGACAACAGATGAGCCAGCAGGAAAAAACCCACATTCCCAGATGGGGACAAGTTCCCCAGATGAGATTTCTAGTTTCCACTTAATTGTGATTTCAGCATGAGAGGCACCATAGAAATTCCCACAAAGGGAACCAATCGAATGTTCCCCTCACAAAAAAAGGGGTCAGATGTGAGGAACCAAAGGACTATTGCATGCACTCTAAGGGGAACTTACCCAGATGGCCATGGTTGTCACGACTTACTGTATTCAATTTCCTTCCTCCCAGATCAATTTGAATAGCTGAGCAAACTGTTCTCACTCAGGAAGAGGAAAGTGAGGGTTCCCCAAGGTGAAAAAGAACTTTGGCAGCTGCTGGAAAGTCTTCAATTTCCCCTTCTCCTCTTGGGAGAGCACCCCTCTAAACAGTTCTTACCTAAGGCAGTCTTCCTTGGCTCCCAAATCCCAAAGCTTGTAGAGAGCAGCTGGCTCTCTACAAGTTTTTCTACCTCACCCCCTCAGCACAGTAAGAGGGTGGAGGGGGAGTCCTAGGAGTTCCTGGCCTACAGGAAATTGGGAGCATGGAGTGCACTCAAATCCTGCTATGATCATAAAAATTGTAACCAAATTCTAGTACTTGCCCCAATTTGCCTTTGGTACAAGTCTTTGGGAAGAAGGAAAAAGAAATTTATTGATTTGCTAGCAAACCAGAGAAGCCAGTTGAACTTAAGAGTTCATAATCAAACCCTGGATTCTCCCAAACAAAGGAATCAAGTCCCTTTTAAGAGTTAGCTCTTCAGGGTCATGTGGGATTTTCAGAAGAGACACAACTCATGTCTAAATTATTTTTGAGTTGGTTCTTTCTTAGATTCACAGGCTCCAGGTACCCAGACTTCACTCCTTTGGTCAGTAAACTGATAAACGTCTGTTGCTTGTTAACAAGGGGAGAAAGAAGGGCAGGAGGAAAGGAGGGGCAGACAAATTTCAGCTTTGAAACAGGCCATCTGTTAGATGCCAGGATCAGAAGCAGACACAGTTACATGATCATCTCAATAGATGACAGATTTTGTCATCATTTAACAAAATCTGACACCCATTCATGTTAAAACACTACAGAAAATCAGAATAGAAGGAACTTACCTCAACATCAAAAAGGTAATATACAAAAAAATCAAAACCAACATCATACCTAATGGGAAAAATTGCAAACATTCCCTTTAAAATCAGGAATAAGACAAGGATGAATAAGACAAGGATGCTCACTATCACCACCACCCCTTTTTTTTTTGCAGTACCGGGAATTGAACCCAGGGGCATTCTACCTTCGAGCTACACCCCCAGCCCTATTTTTTATTCTTTATTTTGAAGCAGGATCTCACTAAATTGAAGAGGGCTTCACTAAGTAGCTGAGGCTGGCCGCGAACCTGCAGTCTTCCTATCTCCGGGTCTCATGAAGTTGCAGAGGGTGTCTGTGAACCCGGATCCTCCGATCTCAGCCTCCCAAGTACTGGGACTACAAGCATGCGCCACCACACCCGGCTAGTATCAAATTTTTTAAAAGAGTAATGTAGCCCACAGAAAAAATGTTTCATAATGTCTCACAGGGAAAATACTTTGCATAACATTGATAGTTTTAGAGCCCTGCATGGTGGTGCACGCTTGTAATCCCAGTACTTGGGAGGCTGAGACAGGAGGATCCCAGGTTTGTGGCCAGCTTTAGCTACTTAGTGAGGCCCTCTGCAACTTAATGAGACCTGATTCAAAATAAAGAATAATAATAAAAAAATAGGACTGGGGGTATAGCTCAGAGGTAGAATGCCCAAGGGTTCAGTCCTAGTACCTCAAAATAAATAAAATAAAGTTTATAGTTTTAGTGATTGTAGATTAGAGTTCAATTACAAGTTATGTTTCCTACCAAATGAACAAAGGAATCAACATCATTTCTTTCACAACAAAAAAGTAAGTGCAAATAACACTTCTATGAACTTCAAACAAACAGATAAAAACACAAAGACACACACACACACACACACACACACACACACACACAGTGCAAAGACTCAAGTACATGAGAATAAAAACATAATTCTCTTATTCTGAGATAAGTGATTAAAATAGATACGATTCCTAAAAGAAGCACAACCTGAAATCAACATACCTGGCTGAAAATAAAATAAAACTCCAGAGATATATTAATTAAACATTGTTTAAGTGCCAAAACAGTGATCCAATTGTTTGCAAATAATGAGGTACCAGCCCAGTCCAGATTAGCAGAGGCTGTGTGGAAGGTCGGCAAACATGAATAAGATAAAACGAGAAATCTAATATTAACAATGGCAAAAACAATGTGTTTAGATACAAGTAATTCATGACTTTTAGCAGTTCTTTAGTAAGACAAAACCATCAAATATCCATCATGTTTTTTATGATTATAAACAATGATTTTAAGGTAACTAAGTGAACACTCTGCGTTACTTTTCTGGTATAGTCTAAGATATTTGCACTGATGCTTGGGTTGGTTTCATGAAGTTTTCAGTGAATATTTTGGTATAATTGGTTTGAAACACTTTATCAGTCTGGGCTACAATTAAAGTCACATCTTTTTCTAGTGACTTGATAACTCAGTTGTCCTTATTTTTATGAAATTGCTTATCTGCCTAGAAGTCTAACTTACCAAAAGCATAATAATTCTAAAATTCAGTCCTAGCAAAGCTAACACTGCTTCTAAACATCAGGAAGTGAGGAACAAGGTATCGGAGAGTTGATTGGAAAACGGGCACTATGCTTTGATCACTGGTATATTATGTAATATTGTTCATGCGCAGTCCTTGCAACTCTAGGCTGTATACATGCTGATGTCATAGGTAATTTCTGCATCTTAATAGTGCTATGCAGTAAGCTCCAAGCTTACTTCCTTTTGTTCTCATGAATAAGTTCATTCATTCTTCCCAATGTCTGACATCTGGCCATCACTCGCAGTCATGGAAGAGGTTATAATCAAATGCCCACATGAGCCCTTAGGCTCTTCTATTGTGTTAATATTAGACCCATGCTATTTCTTTCTTTCAATTATACTTCTTCAGGGGATGTTTTTCTTATTTACTTAAGTCTAAGAGACCTCAACCAGGGTCATTCCAGCCTGAGAGACAAACAAGTATTAGGAAAAGCAGATTGGAATCATGGAATAGGGCTGGGGGTGTAGTTCAAAGATAGAATGCCCCTGGGTTCCATCCCCAGTTCTGGAAAAATAAAAAACTATTTTAAATTCTGAGAACCTTTCTGATTTAGGAAGTAGATATGAGGTAGGTAACCTCCTTTTGCGTCCTTACTCCTCTTTGCTCCTTGAAATGTTTTTATCGGCTTTGACATCTATTTACTCTTTCTTATTGTTGTCCTCAGAAAAGCCCCTGTTCTTTCCCTTTCCTGTCTTTGTGATTGACTTTAGCACCTGTCCCATGTCTTTCTTCCTGTAACTACTGTTGTCATTTACAGTGACTTCAGCATCCATGCGAATGACCACGGCAATATGTTGACCTATCGGTTCCTTAGTTCGATTATGTTGGTTAGTTTTTTGTGTCAAGTTGACAGGGCCCCAACAACCCATACATTTTATTATTTATTTTATTATTTTTCTGAGTTTTTCTGTGATATTAACATTTAAATTGGTAGATTTTGAGTAGATTGTGCTCCACAGAATGGAAATGTGGTTGGTCCTCACCCAATCAAACCCTTAAATAGAATAAGAAGACTGGCTTCCTCAAGCAAGAGGGTATTCTCCATTGGACTGCCTTTGAATTTCACTTGCAACATTGGCTCTTCCTGGTTTTCCTGGGGACATTTTCAGACTGGAAGTAGAACAATTGACTCCCCTGAGTCTCTAACATGCTGGCTCAACTTACAGATTTTGAACATGGCAGCCTTCATAATCTCATGGGCCAATTTCATATAATAAAGCCCTTTCTACACCCTCTGCTCTGGGTCTCTTGTGTAAATGCTATTGAACCTCATCAAGGTCTATATCTATTCTGCTCACCAACTTTTCACATCTCCCATGTCCCTACTCATTCTAAATTTTATGGTCCTAACACATTCTCTCTCCTGGAAAAAAAAAAAAACTTCACTCAACTTTTGAAATTCTTTCTGAAAAAAAGTTGCCTTGCTCTTGCCTCTTTTGAGTGTGAACGTCTTTCGATGATTCTTCCCTTCCCAACTGAGGAGAAATGAGAACAATCACTGTCACACTGACACCCAAAGCCCTCCAATAGGGTCAGTGAGGCAATTGTTGAGGCTTCATCACAAACTTCTCTTCTTCCCAGTCCCCTCTTCTGCTCCCTTGCAAGAGTGTTCATCTCAGGAGAGGCATATTCTTAACATGTGGAATTGTGCTTCTCACACCTTAAAAATAATTTAGAGATAGGAGGTAGAGGCTATTCTAACTGAGATTTTAAAAATCACAGGAAAGTTCACATCTAAATTTTGAAAAAAATGTAGGGATTAAAAAAGAAGGCCCAAATGAAAAGAGGATTAGGATGCAAGCTTTTGCTTTCTAGTACTCAGATCTTAGTCTTGGACCACTCACTGAGCTGGTGGATCTTATTTCTGAAAACAATGAGAAATTTCATCTTAGTAGTGAATTTCACATTCTTTAATTATCAGTATTAGCATTATACTTTAATTTTTCTTATTCATTTCCAAATAGGTCATACAGGATTTCCTTATAAAGCTCAATAGGAATTGTATACAATAAAAGCACATGTCCTTTTGACCCCTGAACCCACCCAGTTCTCCCCAGTAGTAGCCAATGATACTGGTTTTTCACTAATATTTTAAAAGACAGTTTATTTGTAAATATATATGTTTGCATATAATAATTGCATTTTAATAATTATTTGATTACATATCATTTTAGACTTCCTTTTAACTTTAAAATATGACTTCAAGATCATTCTATATGAGTACAAATAGAACTCCACTGCCATTTTGTATTCTGGCTACACCGTGTTCCAATATTGGCACATACTAAAATTCAGATCACCAATCTTACTTAAATGACATTTAAATAGTTTCCACTTTTGCCATTAAAAGCGATGCTTCAATGAACCTCTTATATATGTATGACATTGCAAATGTGTGTTTTCTAAAAGTACACATTGTCCATGTGTCTGTGCATTCATTCTATCTAATGTGGACCAGGTATTGCTATCCTCTAGTAAGCACTTTTTATGTTTAAAACTTTGCTAAATAAAAATGAATAACATGTGCACCAAAAGTAGGCCAAAGCATATATATCCACAATCAATAATTTCCTTAAAAGAAGATCTAGTCCCTTTTAAAAAGTGAGCTAACGCCTTTTATAGCCCCACCAACTAATTTAGCGGGAGCAGACAATATTGCAGTCAGCTCATTGCCAATTTTGTCCATGGTTCGTGAGATCCAGGGAGTATTATCATTTCTTGTGGTGTTGATCACACTGCTCAAACGACTTATCTCTGCATTCATTTCCTCAGCTTTCTTCTGAAATCCTTCAGTAAGCAAATCCTTCTGGACCTGAAAAGCAAAAATAAAAGTTGAGAGGGAAGTAAATGTTTTAAAATTTTGATATTTTAAGAGTTTAAAAAAAATTGTCAAATTGCATTTTACTCCTAAAATATTTTCTCAATTATCATAGGCTAATTTAGCAATGAAGACTATCATCTGAGTTGGATCTAGACACTATGGGAAGCAGAGTTTAAACTTTACCAATCTTCGTCCACCATTATGGTTTTGTTGCTCTGCTCACTGAGATGTGAGAACAAATTCTTCACCTCTTGCCAGCCTCAGCAATGTAGCGAGACTCTCAGCAACCTAGTGAGACCCTATTTCAAATTAAAAAAAAAAAAAACCTTTTAAAAGGCTGGGAGTGTAGCTCGGAGGTACATGCCCCTGGGTTCAATCCCCATTGTTACACATACACACACACACACACACACACACACACACACACACACACACACGATCCATTGGTCTGTTGCAGAGATTCTTAATCTCACTGAGGCAGCATGGTCACCACATCATAGCGATAATGGGAACTTATCAGCTGATCTGGACATCTGCTCCCATATAACTTCCAGATGAAGAGTGAAAGAATTCCTCCCATGCCATGTGCTAACTCTGACAGCTGCCCACACCTGGAGACAACTGCAGCAAGTTGCAAAGCTGCCACTTTTCTAGTTTTCTAAGTCTGGAAACTTCTGATTTTTTTTTTTGTGTGTGTGTGTGTGTGTGGTACTGGGGGTTGAACCCAGGGGCGTTCTACCTCCAAGCTATATCCCCGGCCCTATTTTTTATACTTTATTTTGAAACCGGGTCTCATGAAGTTGCGGAGGGCCTCACTAAATAGCTGAGGCTGGCTGCGAACCCAGATCCTCCGGTCTCCCCCTCCCAAGTACTGGGATTACAAGTGTGCGCCACCACGCCGGGCTTGGAAACTTCTGATATTTCTAAGTCAGTGGGGATCTGCCTCAAGGTCCTTGGGTGGTAGTAGACGCCTGATAACATGGGCCTTGGCACTGCGAGCCATTTGCTGCTCATGTTGATTGCAGCTTGTTAGAATATTAGTTTAATCAGGCACTTGTGAGATCACTTGAAAATTTCCCAAAATAGCAGTTTAAGCCCTGTTTATACTGTCTAAGGAGTTGTAGGAGCCAGGGAAAATGTGAACTCTACAGACCTTAAGTGTAGTACTGACTTAGAAGATACTTTGAAAAAAAGTCAGGGCTTTTAATAAATCACAAGTAACAAATGACAACAGACTTCCTTGTGGGACCGGGCTGTAACCTTCCCCCTCCAGCCTCAGGCACCAAACCCCAGGCACCACTGAGCAGAGGCACACTCACCTTCAGCTGCTGCTCCAGCATCATTTTTTGCTCTCTCAGGAGCTGTTCTCTCTCCTCCTCCAGCTTCCTTTTCAATTGCTCCATGTTTTCCTTGAAACTCCTCTCTTGAGCCTCCATCCGCTGCTGCAGCTCATTCTGCTCCTGTCTTAGCTGCTCCTGTTCCCTCTCAGCTGCCTCCTTCTTGGCTCGTTCCTCTGCCCCAGGAAATTATTGTAGAGGGAATAAAGAGACACATGAAGAACAATCTCTACCCTCCTAAGCTCAGAGACTAACTCAAATCTGAAAGGGAGGACGGAACAACCAGAGAATTCAGGCAGGTCCACACCATCAAGGGCATGGTTAGGAAGGTGGTGGGGAAGGCCCTGCCCATCTGGCTGATGTGCAGCCTCCCCTCCCCCGTGTTATCTTCAGGTCCAGTGGAGCCTGCATTCCAGGCAAGGAGAGGAAAATCACAGTTGGAGGGAGTTTTCCTTTCAGATCTGCCAGGGGACATCGCAGGAATATAACTGCTTCCTGGGTACTGAGTCTTGCCCCTGTACCTGCAATGGTTTTCTCCCTATCCGTGAGAGTTTTATCTGCCTGCAGGATGGATTTCTCGATTGCTGCCTGTGACTGCAAGAATTTCTGGAAGACCTCTCCTGCCTGTGGAACCAAGAAGGAGCAAAAGACTTAAATTTCCATCAGTGAAACTAGCTCTGCAAACCTAAACATGTTCATATCACTTTTGTTCCATGATTAAAATTCTACAGTGGCTCCCTATAAAGTGGCTGAGCTGCTCAGCGTGACCTGAGACCCTCCACACCTCTGCTGCCTGTGTCCCTCCAGCCCCTCTCCCAGTGCTACCTCCCTCCACCTGCTCCATGTCCAGCCAGTCAAAATTATGCAAAATTGTGCAAACCACAATTGGTTATGTTTCCATGTATTTGTCTTCTAATTCTTGTCTATGCTGCTGCTTTCTCCTGTCACCGGCTGGCTGTAACTTTTCAGAAGACTTATTTAATCTGCCCGGGCCTCTCAGTTCAAGTATGTAAAATGTCCACATGGGGACAGGTATTACTTAAAGTTATTGGGAGGACTAGATTAAAAGGTCTAGGGAAAGAGCTGATCACTGTCCACAGGCAATCAGAGTTTACAATACGTTCATTGTGCCATTGTGTTTAGTGCCGACACCTCTGTAGTTCATAAGTATGATCTCTCAATATGCAGTTGTCTTTTTAGTTGACAGTTTCTCTCACTTTCATCAGCCTGGTGTGCAAAGACTCTGAATCTTGCAACTCACCAGCATTTGTCCCATTGCAACTGAATGGATGAAGTAATGAATAATTACCACCTTCTCTTCTGCATTTCTGAAATCCCTAGTCTTTCTCTGATAATGAACATTTCTACTCTCAGAAATAAACAGCAAATAGGGGGCATTAAAATCTAAAGGTGGTCATGGGCATGTGGCACCCAGTTTCAAAATAAAGTATAAAAAATAGGGCCGGGGATGTAGCTCGGAAGTAGAACGCCCCTGGGTTCAATCCCCGGTACCGCCAAAAAAAAAAAAAAAAGAAGAAGCCATTCTACCCTTATGTTTTCTCATTACTCACAAATAGTGCTGTGTCCTCAGACTTTAAGAGACCCCCTTGACTCTATTCCCTAAGCTTCTCCATGCTTCCCTTACTCCTCACCTTGACTCCTTTCCTGGGCACTTGCCAATACTCCTGTTCAATTTTCTCCAGTGTTTCCATGTAGCGCTTGTGCCCTCTAGGAACAGAGAAAGTCCCTGCTGAAATGTTACTCATTAGGGCCTTTGAAAGTTTCTGCAGTTCATACTGGGAGTATTGATAAGATGCCTCATTGTTTTTCAGCAAGAAATCCTCCTTCTTTTCCACTATTATTTTCTGCAAGGGAAATGTACAGAGATGTTACTAGAAGGTGGGGACAGAGGAGATAAAATTCCAAAGAAGCTGGTAGAAGGGCAGCTGTATTTCTCATGAGAAAAGCATTCTAGTGGAGTAAAATGTGGGATGAATAAGAAATAGCAACACTTGTCTTATCACAACCCTGAAGCCTCTCTGCAAGTCTCTGGGAAATTTTCTGAACCTTCCTGAGCCTGGAGATGCTCATCTGTAAGATGAAGGGATGGCATTTCACAGTGCCTATGGCGTCTTGCAGCTGTAGTATCCTGTGATTCTACCTCCAGTGTTACAGTGACACCAGGAGTAATGTGAGGTGAACTATATATATCCTGAAATGAGGACCTGGTAAGAGAAAATTTTGGTTCCTAAGAATGGGAGAGTGTGCACAGTAAAAGGAAACAGCAATCCACTGAAGTATTTTTCAGAATCCCTTAGAAGTATTGAGGAGGATATCTATACAGATTTTTCTTTATTCACCAGAGAGATCTCTGAATAATGTGTCTGACATTGTGGGTGTGAGAAAAGAGGGAAATATATTCTTTGGGAACTCTATTTCTCAGGAGAATCCAAAATGCTTTAGCTTTGAATGAGAGATGAGCTATGGGGTCAATAAATGTACTTCTAGCCCACATTTTTCAAGGTGTACAGTCATGAAAGTTAGTGACTCAGATGAATTACCACCAGCTTCTTCTGGAACTGCTGGTTTTCATCCTTGAAGGAGTGCTCCATGAAGACTGCAAGGGCCTCCTTCTCGCAGACTGCGTGCACGTCCAGCAGCTCCTGGAGCGTGTCTGTGGGGAGCCTCACCCACTGGGCCATCTGCTCACTGTAGTGCTCGGCTGCCTTCTGCACAGCCGCTGAGTTCTCATGCTGGGCCAGAGCAGTCACCGCGTTCTCCAGACAGGGCACCTCCCCACTGTTGATGGCATTCGCATAGGTCCCCACCAGGGTCCCCAGGCCTGAATGAACCAGGGAATAAATATGAAGTTATAACTCAATGAAATTCAAGATTCTGAGACTACCTTTCTAAAATCACACACACACACACGCACACACACCTCCTTCTACTATCATCACCTTTATTTTCCTGTTGACCCTTCCTTTTTGTGATTTGCTAGGCCACAGTGACAAAAAGTTTAAATATCCACCTTCATCTACCACACAAAGGGATATGGAAAATATAATTCCCCAATTAAAACTTAAAGGAAAATTGATTATGTAGATAGACAAATGAGGCAGGGTACATCATATTATATTTGTTGCTAATTCTGAAACTTCCAGTGGATTTTCTGGAATTTATAGGCTAGTATTTATACCTGGACTCCTTTAAATTTCCAAAATTTATTTCATATGCTCCTTGAAAAGAACATTTGACATATATGACTTCTCTGAGAAATTGTATATGTCTGTTTTTATACCCAGTTAATAATTCTATTATCAATGGAGAATTCTTTCAGATACATGGAAGTCAGATATCAGTGACAAAATTTTCAACTTTGAGGAATTTTTTAGCCCCAGTGAGTAATTATAAAATATGCACATTTCTTCATAAAGTATGAATATACAGAACTATAGTTGTATATAAAAATCAACAAAAATAACATAGACACATCATATAGTATAGTCGACAAATATCAGTCCACACAGAAATGTGAAAAGACTCACGATTCCCAGTGACCACGATTCCCTCTCTCAGAGTTTTGATCTTTGCATGGGTGAAGATGTAAGTGCAAAAAACATTTGCCTGTTCCTGGAATTTAGGATCCAGTTGGTTGTCTGACACATTCTCTAGTTTGGCTAGGAGTCCTTTGTCATTTGTTGGCCGGTCAAAGACAAAACACTTCCGTTTTGGAAAGAAAATCTTGATGCACTCCCTGGGCAGATTGGACATTTGGACTCTGGGGTTGTTGCCTGAGAGGGTGGGGAAAACAGAGAAGACAATGGGAATATTCTTGGTGTTTGTTTGTTTGTTCAGAGGTTGTTTTATCTTTGCAGTGTTCTATATTTACAGAGTTCCATTTACATAAACAGTTGGTACTTCTTTGCATATCAAAGTTGTAGCAAGCTATAACATTGGCAATATATTGTGGAAGACATCTGACCCCAGTGGAAAAAAAATGTGCTGGTATCTCCAGACCTGAACATGGCATTGAGTACAGAGTAATTGTATATTAGATATTTACTGATTAAATGTAAATTTCTGGCCCACTCAATGTCTTGGAGAAATTGAGCTGTGGGACCAGAAAGAAGAGCCACAAATAAGGGATAATGGAGCAATGTTAGAAATAGCAACATTAGGAATATTAAGTATGATACTCTGAGCCGGATACAGTGACACCCCCCCACACCTGTAATCCCAGTATTTGGGAGGCTAAAACAGAAGGATCACAGGTTCTAGGCTAGCCTCAGAAACTTAGGGAGATTCTGTTTTAAAATAAAATAAGGGTTGGGGGTGTAGCTCAGAAGTAGAATGTCCTTGGGTTCCATCCCCAGGACAAAAAAAAAGAATGATATTCTGATTGACAAAGGAAAACTTTGATGCTGAAAAGTATTTATAGGGTAAAAAGGCCAAATATACAGAGGTAGAGAATAAAAAAGTGGTTACCAGGGGTGGGAAGGAAATAAAGATGTAGGTCAAAGGATACAAAGCAGCAGATACATAGGATGCATAAGTCTAATGTACAACATCAGGACTAGAGTTACCAAAACTACTTTATTAGGGATTTGTATTAAATGAATCAATTTTAGCTATCCTTCTCACAAATAAAGTACCTATGTGAGGTGGTGGAAATATATATGGTCCGCCTCCCTCTAGCAACCACAGTGCTGTCTGTTTGCATCCCAGAGCATCGTATGTATACCTCACCATACAGTCAAATTCATTTTTTAAAAAATTGACACAGCGCTATTTTTTTTAGCCAAAACCTTCAAAAACTAAATGTTTTTGAAGCAAAAACCAAAATTTATTTTTAAGATAATCACTACTACTATTGGAGATAAAGGACTATATTTTATTTGACAGTTTGTTTTATAGCCAGTCAACTTTTCAATAAGTATATTAAGAAAGCACAGAGAGAAAAATGAAAGCAAGAAGAAGTAAATCAAGCCAGGAGCAGTGACGCACACCTATAATACAAATTCCTGGGAGGCTGAGGCGGGAAGATCACTGGTTCAAGGCCTGATTGAGGTAACTTAGTGAGACCCTGTTTTAAAATTAAACATAAAATAGCACTGGGGGTGTAGCTCAGATGTAGAACACCCTGGATTTAATCCCCGATACCACAAAAAATTGAGTAAATCAAAATTGTATTTCTCACAAGATTTCATTAGCTATAAACCCATGTAAGTAATTTACATATAAATAATATCATATCCATGTAAATAATTTACAAATAAACACCCATTAATATAAATTGTATTGAAATTGTAGCATGAATAAATATGTTGGAATAAGGAGAGAGTTATAGTGTATAAAGTAAAATGAATGTTCTGGTAATGAAGATAAATATTTGAAAGGCATAAATTAAAAAGACATGCTTCTTCTGGTTTATTTAGAACATAAAGTTATTTTGCAGATGATGACTATAGCAGCATTAGGAAGTTATATTGCTTACTGACAGAAAAAATCTAACTGTGTGAAATATATTATTTTGTGAGATGGGCTTTGTGTTGGAATTTCATGACTGACAACTATGGGGTCAATTGATGTCCTAAAGAGAGAAAACCAAATACCAAAATAGGAAACACAAGTGTCTGGTCTTCAGGAAGTTTTGGCACCCATTGTAATCTAGGTGCTAAAGTACAAACTGGGTGAAGAACATCTTGGTTCTGAGTAATCTCACTCCGCTGTAGGCCCTAGTTTTCTTCAGTGAACTTCAACTCTAGTTCCTTTAGTTTTCTAACTAAACCCCAGTGACCATTTCCAGAAACCTAGATCCAGTCTCAAATACAAATGGGACTCCAGAAATAATGGACAGTGTTCAGCTCATCCCACCCACTTCTGAGCCTCCTCTGACCCCCGACCCCACCCCAGCCTTGTTCTAATACCTTTAAGCAGCTTCAGGGCATTCTCCAGGTACTCATCTTCTGTGATCGGATGACCTTGTAACTTCAGCTCCAGAGTGAAATCCCGCACAATCCAGATAAAGTCTGGAAAGAAACTTACAAACTCTGTGGAATCTTTTATTTCATCAGGATTTGAGGAAGACTTTGCCCTAATCAGTTCTGTGAGCTCTGTCACATAACTAGGTCTTGGCTAAGGAAAAAGAAATTCCTACTCACCATTTCCACAATTTCCTTTAACAAATTATCATAAACACTCTTTTGCCCTAGGTTCCCTCTACTCCACCAAAGGCACCCAAGTGACAGGGTAAAAGAAATGACTCAATATTCATTCCCAAAGAACTCAATGACACATGGCAGTTCGGTGCCCGGAAGGATACTGCAGCTGCGCCAGGGCCTGGTGGTTGATGGTGCCCGTGCTGTTGTAGACAAAGGTGCTGCTCAGAAGCACGGCCAGGGCAAAGATCCACAAGTCATTCTTAGGGTCACCCTAGGAAGCACACGACAGCAGGGACTCAGGAGTCTACTCTTTGGAAATTTATTCAGACATTTATTCTAGCAGTCCTTCAATTATAAGTTCAGCTATGACATTCATTATGCAAAGCAGATAGCCATGAATGCAAACAACAGCTTTGACAAATATACTGCTTATGATCACAATTTCATCATATGCTGAGGATTCAAATCTTCACATTTTTTTCTTCAATTGGGTGAATTAAGATAACACATGAAAAAGCTAATACTGTATCAGGTTTTAAATAGGTTATTTAAAGACGAATGTTTGCATTTCTTCATTCTGCACACATTTATTGGCTATAGGCCATGTAAAATACATAAATATCACAATAGACATAAGTGGGGATTCTAATTATATCCAACTAAATGCAACAAATATTTATAGACAGGTACCGAATGTTTCCCACTGTTTTTAGGCTTAAAAACAAATTTAATCATAACAATTGTTATTTCAAGATATTCTGGAGTCTGAGGAGGTGGGAGAAATGGGGACATATTGGTCAGAAAGTACAAAGTTTCATTCATGCAAGATAAATAAGTTCTGGAGGTCAAAGGTATAGTGTGGTGACTACATTTAACAGTACTATATCATATGGTTAAATTTTGCTAAGAGGTTATGTATCTTGTGTGCTCACAATAAAATGAAAACAGTAACTATGTCAGGTGATATATATGTTAATTTGTTTGATTGTAGTGACCATTTCACAAGATATATCAAAACACAAAGTTGTATAGATACAATTTTTATTAGTCATTTATATCTAAAAAATGATGATATGTGATCAGAATTTCTAACTTCTATTAAGGGCAGAAATGGAGAGTACAGAAATTTAGACAGTATTCTCAAATAAGTCTCTAAGTAGGATAAATCTGTCAATTCACCTATTATTAGGAAGCTAAAATAGTTTTTTAAATACACCTGCAAATGTTTAAATGTTTATTGTAGGACAAACATATATTCTTAGAGTACCAGCATAATCAGCTGATGTATGTCAGCCCTCAGATATCAGCATCCTTTTTCTTTCTTTCTTTCTTTTTTCATTCTTTATTCTTTTTTTTTTATTTTTATTGGTACTAGGGATTAAACTCAGGGGCTTTCTACCTCTGAGCTACACCCTCAGTCCTATTTTCTATTCTTTTTTATTTTGAAACAGCATCTCACTGAGTTGCTCAGGCTGACCTCCTGTCTCAGCCTCTCAAATACTGGGATTACAGGCATGTGCCACCATAATCAGCTCAGATGTCAGCATTCTTAATAAGAACAGTTTCCAGGGCAGACTTCCAATGACTGATCAGCACCAGGGATAAAGACCTAGCACCCTTGAATCAACACAGGGTCACTCAGAAGGACCATTCCAGCCGCAGATGTCCCATGGACTTGACAGAGGAGAGGTCAGGGACTGCACTCACACAGCACAGCGCCTTCCTCTCTCCAACCTGCTTCTTTCCCAATCCCTGTATTAAATCTGAAGCTTGCATGTGGTCTCCTCAATGGGACTTCAGCCTTCTTGGGAGTGGAGCCTTTATTTTGTTCACTAATACTTATAGTACTAAGCTGGAATTTAGCTGTCTAATAAGCTTTTATTATATAGAATCAAATTGTTCACCCCAAAGTCCAGAAATAAAATATGCTATATCATCTACCATGATATCCAATATTATCTAGAAATGAAATTAAAACAACCAAAGTTTACCTCATTCATTATAGGTCAGTTTCTAGATTTCACAAATAGATCACAGCAGTTCAACTGCACACAGCCATGGAAAGGCAAGAGGACAATTCAGGATACAAAGGATCTGTCTGAGACTTGGCCTCACCTTTTCCACGTCACCTAGCCCCTCTGTGTCCAGAAGGACCAGGGTGTGGTCTGGCTTGGAGGGGTGGGGCACACACCACATCCAGATGCCCTTGGTCTCAGATTGCACCGTGGAGCCCAGAGGAAAGCCTGCAGGGGAAGAGTAGAGGACAACTTACACTGAGAGCAGATCTTCCCCGCAGCCTCGGGACCACAAATTCAGACTTGTTGGGTGATAAGTACTCCAGCAGCCAAGATGATGCATTGTCTATTTACTTGAAAATGTCTCATTTTTAATTAACTTATTTGGAGGAGTAGGAGATATTAAATAAGTGAGTGATGCCATTCTCAAGATGGAGACAGAGAGGCATCCAGGAATCCAACAAAATGCAGGTCACTGGTAACTGCAGCAAGGGCATCTTGAAAGAATAGTGGGGTTCAAAGTCAGGGAGGAATGGAGCTATGAGAGACACGAGAGTGAGGAAAGTGGAAAAGGGCAATTGAGATAATAGTTTTTCTATTGAAAAGTGATTAAGAAGGAAAACAAAGTAAAGCAAAACAAAAGTTGACAGTAGCAATGAGGCATGAGGTTCAGGAAGGATTTTTTAAAAGTCAGCTACTATGCTGAAAACGAGAAGGAGGGAGAGGGGAGGTTGGGGAGGTGGGAATTGGGGAGGGCTAATTGACTGATGAGTGCATATATACGTCAACCACCCTGAAATCCTTCAAGATGTATGATTGAAATGCACTAATAAATTAATAATAAAAAATCTTTTTTTGAAGAAATCCTGAAAACAATTTCATTCACAATAACTTCAAAAATACCTAGGAATAAATAAAATACACCTAGGAATAAATTAATTAAAACCTTAAAACACTAAAGAAAGAAACTGAATATCATAGAAGATAGAAGGATCTCCATGCTCTTGGATAGGCAGAATAAATATCATCAAAATGGCCAACCTTCCAAATGTGATCGACAGATTCAATGGAATCCTTATTATAATACCATTATCATTCTTCACAACTATAGAAAAATCAGTCCTTAAATTCATATGGAACAACAAAAGACCCAGAATAGCCAAAATAGTTATATAAATAGTTATAAGAAGGCCGGGCATGGTGGCGCACGCTTGTAATCCCAGTACTTTGGGAAGCGGAGACCGGAGGATCCAGGTTCACGGCCAGCCTCAGCTCTCTCTCTTCCTGTCTCTCTCTCTCTCTCTCTCTCTCTCTCTCTCTCTCTCTCAGCTTACTGAGGCCTTCCGCAACTTCGTGAGACCTGGTTTCAAAATAAAGTCTAAAAAATAGGGCCGGGGGTATAGCACGGAGGTAGAACACCCCTGCGTTCAATCCCGCCAAAAAAAAAAAATAGTTATAAGAACCATGCAAGAAGCATCACAATACCTGACTTCAAACTATACTACAAAACTATAGTAATAAAGAAGCATGGTATTGGCACAAAACAGACACATAGACCAATGGAGCAGAATAGAAGATTCAGAAACAAATCTACATAGTTACAGTCAATTGATTTTTGACAAAGGGGCCCAAATCATACACTGGGAAAAAGATAGCCTTTTCAACAAATGGTGTTGGTAAAACTGGGTATGTATATATAGTAAAACGGAAATAAATCCAACCTTCTCACCCTGCACAAGAGTCAACTCAAGATGTATCAAAGACCTGGAAATTAGAACAGAGACTTTGCAGTTACTTGAAGAGGCATGGGACCAGTGCTCCAACATATAGGCATGGGTAAAAAATTCCTCAACAAGACTCCAAAGGCACAAGAAACTAAAATGAGGATTAATATGTGGGATTGTATTAAACTGAAGAACTTCTGTGCAGCAAAGGAAACTATCAAGAACCTCAAGAGAGAGCAGATAGAATGGGAGAAGATCTTTGCCAGCAACTCCTGCAATAGAAGAGTACCAACTATAATATAAAAGAACTCAGTAAAGTCACTGCCAAAAAAAAACAAAACAAATAATGCAATCAAAAGTGGGCAAGTTGAACTAAATAGACACTTCACAAAAGAAATACAAATGGCCAATAAATATATGAAAAATGTTCAAAATCATTAGCAATTAGAGAGATGTAGGTCAAAACTACTCTGAGATTTCACCTAAACCCAATTAGAATGGCAATCATTAAAAACACAAACAATAATAAATGCTGGCAAGGATATGGAGAAGTAGGAACTCAGATACATTGTTGCTGGGATTGCAAATTAGTGCAACCATTTTGGAAAATAGTGTTGAGGATCCTCAGAATAATGGGAATGAACCTAACATATGACCCAGCTATACCACTCCTGAGTATCTACCCCCAAAAACTTAAACCAGACTACCATAGTAATGCATACATATCTATGTGTACAGCAGCACAATTCATAATTATCAAACCATGGAACCAGCTTAGGTGTCCATCAACAGATGACTGGATTACAAAATTATGGAATATACAGACAATGGAATTCTACTCAGCCATAAAGAAAAACAAAATTATGTCATTTTCAGGGAAATGGATGGAACTGGACAATATTATGGTAAGTAAGTTAAGTCAATCACAGAAAGTGAAGATTCAGATATTTTCCCTCTTATATGGAAGCTAGGGAGAAACTGTGACACAGGAGAGACTCCAGAAAAAGGGGGATAAATCTTAGTGGAGTGAGGGAGGGGCCTAACTGAGGGAGTTGGGTGGGGGAGGAAGACTTGAAGAAACACTTTAATGGACATGATGTACATACACAAATTTATCAATGCTAATCACAGTGCATGAGGAGGTGGGGAGGCAGAGGAAGTAGGATGGGGGTAACTGGGGGAGGAGGAGGGAATGGAGTGGGAACTGGGGGGGCACACTGAGTGCTGTGTGCATGTATGCCTCTATCACTCTGAATTTCATCATGATGTATGATTACAATACACCAATAAAATAAATTAAATATTTTTCTTTTGAAATATTCCTTTGAATCTTTCATAAATATTCAAAGATATCTGTACATTGATGGAAATATTACAGATAGAAAGAAAAACATGTTGTGTGAGTGAGGAAATGTACTTACAGGAGCTCAGTGCTTGAGGATGTAATAAAAGGTACAGCTCTGAGCACAAGTAAAGAGATCTTCCTTAATGAGAGAAAAGGAAGGAAAAGAGTACAATAGGTAGTAATGTGGTGGTGAGCAATAGAATGAGAAGTTTGCTCTATGGGAAGGGGTTGGCTTCTCCCTTCATGTGACTGAGAACAAGAATTAAGAAGCTGAGATACAGCAGGAGTCCAGAAATATGCCTTTCCCCAGACACCACTCACCATATTTCTGTCCTGCCAGATGGTTCATCAAGTAGGACTTCCCTGTACGGTACATTCCAACGATGGCCACTACTACCACTGGCTGAGAAATCTTGTGAAGGATCTGTACAGCTTGCTGGTTCACCGACAGCTGCTCACAGTTGTTTTCTACCAGACAAATGGGGGCCGACATTTCCAGTCCAGATGCCATAGCAACCAGACAACCTGGAAGAGCATCCAGGGGAAATCAGATTACAAAATCATTCTCTGCCTCAAAGTTATCCAAGCACCCATCAACTCAGGCCTGATGAGATGTCTACACTTTCTATGGGACAACATGTAGTCAAACATTAGCAGGCTGCAGAAAGCTTCATCTATCAGCCACAAATCTCTAAAGATGTTTGTGATGAAACATAGGATGTTGTTTTACTTCAAAAGTAATAATAAAACCCAATTCATGGTTACCATAATTGGGAGCATACAAAATGCTAAGCCTGTGATGAATGCCTTGTGTATATGATCTCACTGATATTTTAAAGTACCTGAAAATTAAAGATTATTACACATATTTTGCAAATGAGATAAATTAGCTTAACAAAGGCTGAGTGCCAAAGTCATAGAAACAAGACTTTTAAGTGGAGAAAAACAAGCACAATGACAGACTAGGAAGTTCTAAGCATTTGCTCCTTCTACAGAAACATTAAAAAAAAAAAAAAGAAAAAGCCTAGCCAGGTGTCCTGGCATAGACCTGTAATCCTCATACTTGAGAGGCTGAGACAGGATGATATCAGGTTCAAGGCCAGACTCAGCAACTTAGCCAGACCCTCAACAACTCAGTGATACCTTGTTTCAGTTTTTTTTTTTTTAATGGCTGGGTGTATAGCTTGGGGTAGAAGGTCCCTGGGTTCAATATCCAAAATAAAACAAGCCTAAAATAATCTATAGGAACTCTTAAAATCAGTTAAAGGACTATTGCAAATACAAAGAAAAAGTCCAATCAAGACAAAGCCACATTCATAATGGTAAGAAATTCCATGGTGACCTTGCTTGCCCTTTCCCTGCCTACTCTCCAGCATGGCATGGTCTGGGCAAGGTAGTAATCTAGTTTTGAAGTCCCTGCTCTAACCTGAAGGGATCAGGGCAGACCTTATTTTAACAGACTAACCTGACTGGGAGCTAACTTTTCTGGTCTCTGTTTTGCTTAACTTGGATTTCTTGAATATAGCACCAAAAATGTCAAAATCAGATAAACTATATTTCATCAACATTAAAATCTTTTGTGCATTAAGGGATGCCATCAACAGAGTAAAAAGGAAACCCACAGAATAAATAAAATATATTTGCAAATCACTTACCTGAGATGTGGTTAATATTCAGAATATACACAGACCTCCTACAACTCATCAACAACCACAAAAACCCCATTTAAAAAATGGGCAAAGGACTTAAAAAGACACTTCTCTAAAGAAGATATGCAAATGGCCATAAGCACATGAAAACATACTCCTCACCACTTATCACTAGTGTAAAGAAAACATCTAAGGCACAATAAATTTTATAGAGTTTATTTGAATAAGATGCAATTCATGAAATGGGGAGCATCAGATTGAAAGACAAAGTGTTTGAGTTAGTGTTTGTTTTCTGATGAGAAACTGTCAGAGGTTGAGAGAAACTCCAGACAGACAACATAGCACTAATTAGTACTAACCGCTTATAATAACTTAATTATGTTCCCTAAAGTATAAGTTGCCACATCTGTCTCTCTCTCTCTACTTGATCCCCATGCTGGGCACATAGTATATACTCAATCGACATTGGATGAGTTGGAATTATCCTGCAGAAATAAGTCTATATAAGTATGTGTTTGAGAAAAACCATGTGTACTGGTAATTGACTCCTCTGTGATCTGATTTAGCTTAAGAACACTACAGAGGAAAAGCCTTGGGCCATCCTAAGAAAGAATAGGAGACCTAGGGGAGCTTGGAGATTCAGAGGTAATTCTAGAAGAATGACAAGATCATGATGGTAAATACCTGGCGGGGACCATTCACTTAGCACAGATGTATTAGAGTAAAGGGAACAGGAGATGGAGCCAGAGAAGTAGCCACCATGGGAACCAGTAGCTCCAAAGATATCTTTCTCCTTTTTTTTTTTTTTTTTTTTTTTTTTTTTTTTGCGGTACCGGGGATTGAACGCAGGGACATTCTACCTCCGCGCTACGCCCCCGGCCCTATTTTTTATACTTTATTTTGAAACCGGGTCTCACGAAGTTGCAGAGGGCCTCACTAAGGAGAGAGAGAGAGACAGACAGAGACAGAGACAGAGACAGAGACGGAGACAGAGTGCACGCGCGCACGCCCTGAGGCTGGCCGAGAACCCGGATCCTCCAGTCTCTGCCTCCAAAAGTACTGGGATTACAAGCGTGCGCCACCACGCCCGCTTGTTTGGTTGTTTGAACCTTGCACTAAGGTTCAAACTAAGAGACAGTGCAGAATAACAGGGTTAGATCATTTAGCAGTTATATTTAAGAGCAGATTAGTGAGACCACGAGTGAAGTATTTCATATAAAGCCAGCAGTATAGAATCAGAATACTGAATGTCTTTAATAAAAGGAACAATTTTTTCAACAGTTTGCTCATTTTTATTATCTTTTGTAACTTTTATCTATTTCTTTTGTAACTTTTATCTATCAGTTATCTATCATTTATCTATCTATCATCTATCATCTATCAATTTATCATCTATCTATCATCTATCTATTTTTGTACTGGGGAATGAACCCAGGGGCATTCTACCTTTGCCCTTTGTATTTTTCATTTTGAAGCAGAATCTCACTAAGTTGCTGAGGCTGGCCTCAAAACTGTGATCCTCCTATCTCAGCCTTCCAAGTACTGGGATTGCAGGTGTGCACCACCACACCTGGCTTCTGTTATTTTCAATTAATCAATTCTTTATTTTTTAAATCACAGATAATAATTGAGGAAACACTCTTTTAAAGATTTAAATTGTATCTTAATTAAGACGCATCTTTTCTATGTTCCCAATACCTGGCAGGGTACAATGAAGAAATGAATGTCTAGGACAGGAGGAGGGAGGTGGAGGAAGTGGCCTGCAGCAGCACCTCTGCAAGGGGCTGGATTTGGGTCCTGTCCTTGGAGAGAGGACTTAGGCTCCTCTCCTGTGGTTTGTGTGTGTGTGTGTGTTACTGGGGATTGGGATTGAATCCCCAGGGGCATTCTACCTTCCAGCTACACACCCAGTCCCCCTTTTTTTTTCTGTTTTGAAACAGTATCTTCCTAGTTTACCAATAGGCTTGCTACCTTCCTGAGGCTGTCCTCGAACCTGTAATCTTCCTGTCTCTGCCTCCCAATTACTACAGGCATGGGCCTCCATGCCCAGCCCCTCCTCTGAGGAGCCAGATGGGATACACGCCACAGTTTTCCATGCAGGGCTCTTTGCTGAAGCCCAGGGTGGAAGTCCCAGGAGGAGCAGTGGACATTAGGGAACAGGGCAAGCTCTTTGACCTTGTAGGCACCTCTGGAACAGTGGGACCTGCCAAGTCCCTGGGAGCACAATGTTCTGCAGGCCACACACCTTTGGGCCACCTGTGCAACCCTCCAGTTGCCTTTTCCCACCTGCCAGTCCAAAGCTGAGCCTGCCAGCCTTGTGTGTACGCTTGGGAGATGGTAGATGTTGTTGTTAGGGAAGGGAAATGTGCCTGGCAGATCTAATTTAGGAGCGAACTCACCTGTCCTGGAGCTGCAGCCTAGGAACAAGTTCTCAGCCGCTCTTGCTCTCCTGGTAGCTTCTGTGAGTCTTGCTCCAAACCAGATATTACAGCGATTTAAATAAGGGTGGGAATGAGGAGAACCGAAATTGAAAAGACAAGATCTTTTCCTGGATTTAACTGTTTTGAGGTTTAGACTGAGGTTGAACACAGGGAGTAGCTGAGGCCAGGTCTACAACCCGCTGTCCCTCTCTATCTGACTTCAGAAATGTGGTTTATCCCTCCTTCACAGTTGGCTTAAGTGTCCTTAGTCCACACAATAAATACAGAACATCAGCAGGATTTCAGCTAATGGAAGGCAGCTGAGAGTTTCACTTCAGCAGCCTGCCTCTCAGGGGTTCTTTTTTGATAAACAGATGGGTCTCTCTTTCTCCCTCTTCCCCTTTCTTCTCTGTCTCCCTCTCCTTTCTCTCTCTCTCTCTCTCTCTCTTTTTGTTTCTTTTCCTCGTTGTGTGTGTGTGTGTGTGTGTGTGTGTGTGTGTGTGTGTGTGTGTTTTACTGGGCATTGAACCCAGGAGCATTCTACCTCTCAGCTACATCCCCACCAGCCTCGCCCTTTTTTGTGTGTTGAAACAGGGTCTGGCTAAGTCGCTGATAATCTAGCTATATTGCTGAAGCTGTCTTCAAACCTGTGATCCCCATGTCTCT